>JANVCQ010000027.1:416-30258 GCA_025531925.1 Erythroxylum plowmanianum | reverse complement strand
TTTTGGAATTTGTATATGAAATTGTGTATGATTTTGGAATATATATTTATGATTGATTTGGGAATTAGAGTGGATTATGAGATTGGTATATTGAATTGAGGATTATGGAAGTGTTAGGTATAGATTTGTGTTTGCTGGTGTTTTGGATTCCGGACGGGAGAGTCCGATGATTCTGAATTTTGATTGGGATTATAGAAGTGTTTTTAAACCTTTGCAGGTTTTGGGTTTAATATAAGGCAGCCGTTATGCTGCCGAAATTTTGGTAAAAATAAAGGTATAATAAGATAAGCATTGATTTTTCTTTAAAGATGAATTTTTGGGATTTGCATTAATGTAGAAGAATATGTTTCATGAATTGAGAAATTGCAAGTTAGGAAGTTTATATGAATGGAGATTAGTTTGAGGAACAATTTTCAAAAGGGGAAAATTGTTATTGTTTTGTTTTGAATTAGATAAGAAAGAAAAAAAAGGGAAAAAATTTATACCAGATTTGGAATGTCTTAGGGTTTCCAACGCAAGAATTTTCGTTATCGGATGTTGGACCCGTTTTCGTTTGTCTCAGTAGTTGATCTACTTCGATCCGTTTTGGAAATTTATTCGATTCGTTTTCGTTCACTTTGTATTTCGATTTATGTTTCCGTTTTCGAGTCATTCGCTGCCGATATGTTTATGTTTCCGCTTTTGAATTTCCGATTACTTTTTTTCGATCCAATTTCATTGACTTTCGCATTCATTTCTGCTGTTGTTTTGCGTTTCGCTTTAGTATCTGCTTCTTCCGTTGTTCGTTTTCCGGTTGGGATCCGGTTTCCGGATCGAGTCCCAACAGCATGATCCTGTGTTACATGCATATTAATATTGCTCTTATGATTTTTTTTTCTTCATCTTTGAGCAGTCCTCAATTCTCTGCCATTTTGAAGCTTAATGGGACTAATAAAAAACAATGGGTTGAATTTCTTATGATGAACTTAACTATTATGAAATTGGATATGACCTTGAGAGAAGACTCTCCTCTTAAACCTGATAATGAGTCTTCTATTGATGATAAGAGGCATTATGATGAATGTGAGTACTCGAATCAGTGTTGTTTAATGCATGAGGTATTATATGGAGGACTCAATACATGATAGCATTCCAAAAATTGAGAGCGTCAAGGAATTTCTTGAGGCCATCAATAAGAAATACGAGAAGTTCTCCAAGAATGAAAAGAATGAACTCTTGAGCACTTTGCATTTCATGATTTATGATGGTGTTATTGGGACTAGAGAGCATATCTACAAAATTGTAGCTTGTTATCATAAGATTAAGGCAATCGGTATGGAGCTCAATGAGGACTATATTATGTGGTTTATCATGGGGCCTCTTCCATCTCAGTTTGATTCCATTAGGTCAAGCTACAATGCTAAAAAAAAACAACGGACCATAAAAGAGATGACTACTATTCTTGCAAAGGAGGGGGATGACATGAAAAGGGAAGGCAAGAAGTATGGCAATGGTTACAAACTAGAATTACAATGGCCAAAAAAGGAAGTTTTTACCAAAGAATACTAGTAACAATAAGCCTTTTAAGAAATAAAAAGCAATTAATAAAGGGAATGGACAAGGAGCAGTCATGGCTTCAAATGCTTCCAAGATTGAGGGTTTCAAAGGAAAATGCCATTACTGCCAGAAGTTTGGGCACAAGAAGACAGATTGTAGGAAGCTTAAGGCTAAATTAGAAAAGAAAGGTAAGGCTAAATTGGAAAAGAAAAGTAATCTTTTAGTAATGGTTGCTTGGAATGCAATATCATTGATGTACCTTCTAATAGTTGGTGGTTAGACACTAGTGCTATAATTCATGTTACCAATTCTTTGCAGGAGATGACAAACAAAAGGAAATCAAGTAGTATGGACCAGTATGCATACATGGGAGATGATACAAGAACCAAAATTGATTTTTGGGTACAGTCAAATTACAACTTACCACAGGACATTTTTTGGAGTTATATGAAGTTGCTACATACCTTCAATTAAGAAGAATTTAGTTTCAATATCAGTTTTAGGTAGAACTGGTTATAGTTTTCATTTTGGACATGGAAAAGTGACTTTGTACCGTGACTCTACGTTGATTGGAAATGGATTTTTGTGTGGTAATCTTTACAAGCTTGATTTGGTAGATGTGTCAGCTTGATTTGGTAGATGTGTCTCTTCTTATTACTTCTTCTTCTGCTATTAATACTGTTGCAACCATAAAAAGGATGAGGTTGAATGAAAAATCTTCTATTTTATGGCACAAGCGATTAGGCCATATTTCCAAACCAAAAAAATGGAAAGATTGATGAAGGATGGAATTTTATAGGGCCTTGATTTCTTAGATTTTGATACTTGTGTTGATTGCATAAAAAGAAAGTTAACCGCGAAGGTTAGAAAAACAAAAGTTAATAGGTGCAAAAAACTACTTGGGTTAATTCATACTGATATTTATGGGGCTTTCACACCTCCAGTTATGGGTGGTTACAAATATTTTATCACCTTCATTGATGATTTTTCTCATTATGGTTTTGTTGAACTCATCTGTGAGAAGTTTGATTCTTTGGAAGCCTTTAAAGCATTTAACGCAAAAGTGGAACTTCAACAAGGGAAAAAGATCAAAGTAGTTCATTCTGACAAAGGTTGTGAGTATTATGGTAGATATGATGAGATAGGATGTAATCATGGATCTTGTGGCAAGATACTTACAAGATTATGGTATTAATACTCAATATACAATTCCTAGTACACCTCAACAAAATGGAGTTGCAGAAGGGAGCAATCGCACACTTCTTGACATGGTATGATGTATGTTAGTAAACTTTTCCTTGCCAGAATAGCTATGGTGTGATGCTTGGAAAGCTGTAGCTTATATTTTGAATCAAGTGCCCAGTAAATCTATTCCTAAGACTCCTTATGAGTTGTGGTCACAGAAGAAACCAATTTTGCATCATTTTCATGTTTGGGGTTGTAAAGTAGAAGTGAGATCCTACAATCCACAATCTAAGAACCTTGATCCTAAGCCTATCAGTGGATACTTTGTTGGTTATTGTGTAGGATCAAGGCACTCTAGATTCTATTTTCCATCTCATACCACTAAGGTCATTGAATCAAATCATGCTGTATATTTTGAGGATGATATTGGAACAAGGCAAGGATCTAGAGAAATTGTGTTTAAAGAACACCTAATCAATATTCATGTGCCTGTCACTTCCGCTCCAACAATTGGCCCTATGGTTGATCAAGATTCAATAGCCATTCAAGATGGAGCATGTAGCACAAGAGGCTCCAGTTATTGCCACTATAAATGTGTCTTCGTGGAGATCAAAAAGGGTTCGCAGACCTGCAATATCAAGTGATTATTTAGTATACTTACAAGAACATGAGTTTGATATAGATGACTTTTCATATCCAACTACCTATAAAGAAGCCATCTCTAGTTCTCAGTCTAAATTTTGGATGGATGCTATGAATGATGAGATGGATTCTATGTCACTAAATAAAGTGTGGGGCTTGGTAGAATTGCTAAAAGGTTGTAAGCCTATTGGATGCAAATGGGTGTTTAAAACCAAGCATGATGCCAAAGGTCAAGTTTACTATTTCAAATATAATTTGGCTACTTCTTTATCTCATCCTTATCCACAAGACTTCAAATATAATTTAGTCACTTTTTTGACACATCAATTAACTCATCGTTATCCATAAGTTTCTTCCACAAACTTCTAAATTCATCCATAAATTTTCACATCATCACTATATATTTTTCTCCAAACCAAACCTTATATTTTGTCATAATTACATAATTATCCATAATGAAGGAGGGCTTGTATTTTCTAACACTCCCCCTCAAACCTGACTTCTTATGCTAAGCATTCCTCTCAGTCTACAGACCACTTCAGAATAATGGCTTTGTAAAAATATTTGCTAATTGATCTTCTGTTTTGCAAAACACCAATTTCACAATTTTGTTTTTCACTTGCTTCCGAATAAAGTGATATTTGATATGTTTGCTTCGACTGTGTGACACTGGATTCTTTCCAAGTAATATAGCAGACTTGTTGTCAATATATATTGTTGTCGGACCATTTTGTTCATGGTCTAACTCATTTAGAATATACCTCAACCATATTGCTTAACATGAGCATGCTGTTACTGCCAAATATTCAGCTTCATATGTTGAAAGAGCAATAGTCTATTACTTCTTTGATGACCAAGAAAATGCAGTTGACTCAATATGAAAAGCATACCCAGAAGTACTTTTTCTATTATCCAAGTCTCTACTCAAATTACTATTAGAATAACCAATTAACTTTAAATTTTGAGCATGCATATAAAATAAGCCTTAATCGATTGTACCTTTAATATATCTCATAATTCTTTTCGCTGCATCAAAGTGATCTTGCTTTGGCTTCTCCATATATTTGCTGACTAGTCCGACCACGTACATGATGACTGGTCTTGTATAAGTTAAATACCTTAAATTTCTAGCCAAACTTGTGAACAACATCGAATCTACATATTTTCTGTCTAAATCAATTCTCAATTTTATGCTTGCATTAGTTGGCGTGGCTATTGGCTTGCAATCTTTTATTCTGAATCTTTCTAAGATTTCTTCTGCCTACTTTCTTTGAGAAATAAAAATTCCTTCTTTAGTCTACTTCACTTCAACTCCAAGAAAGTAGAACATTTCACCAATATCTGTTATCTCAAATTCTCTAATCATAGCTTTCTTAAAATCATTAAACATATTTGGATTGTTTCCTGTGAAAATTATGTCATCCATGTATAAGCACATGATCATGACATCTCCATTTTGATTTTTCTTCGTGTAAAGTGCATGTTCATATGGACTTTTTTCAAAACCGTTGTTTTGAAAGTATTCATCAATTCTTATATTCCAAGCCCTCGGAGCTTGCTTTAATCCATACAAAGCTTTCTTTAATCGATAGATTTTGTCTTCTTGACCCTTCTTAACAAATCTAGGTGGTTGTTCAATATAGACTTCTTCTTCTAAGTAACTATTCAGAAAAGTAGACTTCATATCCATATGAAAAGTCTTCCAATTGTTTTGTGTTGCAAGTGCTATGAGAAGTCTAATTGTATCAATTCTTATAACTGAAGCAAATCCTTCATTATAATCAATTCGATATTTTTTTTTGTAACCTTTTGCAACTAATCTTGCCTTATATTTCTCCACTTTTCCTTCTTGGTTGGTCTTTATCTTGTACACCCACTTGACTCCAATTGCTTTATGTCCTTTTGAAAGGCTTGTCAATTCCCATATATCATTTTTTTGGATTGCACCAATCTCTTCATTCATGGCTTTTCCCCATTGTTTATTTCCAGCAGCTTCTTCATATGTTATAGGATCACATGCAGCTATCAAACAAAACAACGAATAGTCAAATGTATCTATTCGTTCTGTAGCATCATAAAGATTACTTAGATTTCTACTCTTAATAGGTGCTCCCCCTGAATTACTGCTGCTACTACTTGACGTTGATGGTGTTGAAGCAAGTATTGTTGGTGTAGGATTTTGTGGAGGAGATTGATCATCATCTTGTTGTGCTTGTATATTTGTGTCAGCATCATCCTCATCATTAAAGAACATACCTTGAGTATTCCTTTCTTCTTTACTCCACTTCCAATAATCATCTTCATCGAACTCAACATCTCTTGATACGATCACCTTTTTGGTTTTAGGGTTGTATAAGTTGTAAGCTTTACTTTGGTTGTCATATCCAATAAAGATGCACTTCTCCCCTTTATCGTCCAATTTCTTTCTCTTTTGGTCAGGAATATGGGCATATGCAATACACCCAAATATCCTGAGATGTCCGATTGCTGGTTTACTTCCACTCTACCCTTCATTTGGTGTCATGAACTTTACGCTTTTTATTGGACAACAATTCAACAAATAGACTGCACATATAATAGCTCCAGCCCATAAATTCTTTGTTAGGTGCTTTTCCTTCAACATGCTCCTTGCCATATCAAAAATTGTGCAGTTCTTCCTTTCTGCCACGCCATTTTGTTGAGGTGTATATCTTGTTATTAGCTGATGAAAAATTCCATGTTCTCTACACAAATTCTCAAACAACTTTGAGGTGTACTCACCTCCTCTATCAGATCTTAGTATCTTTAAATACTGTCCACTTTGCTTCTCAGTCATTGGTTTAAACTCTTTAAACTTATCAAGGGCTTTTGCATTTTCTTTTAAAATATAAACCCAACATTTTCTACTAAAATCATCAATAAAAGTTATATAATACTTGTTTCCACAAGCTGATTGCACTTCAAATAGGCCAGCTATATCTGTGTGCACAATCTCTAACGGCCTTCTGGCTCTCCATGATTTTCCATTTTCAACCAGTTGTCTATATTGCTTTCCTTTGATGCAAGCTTCACACAAGTGTCTCAGTTGATCGATTTTTGGCAGTCCGTTTGCCATTTTTGATTTTGACAATAACTTTAATCCAGTAAATCCAAGATGATCGAACCTTGAATGCCACAACCAGGATTCGCCTTCAATAGTTGACTTATGCACTTTATCATCTCGTTCCGTACGCCAACTGTGAAAAGACTATTTTTTGTCATCTTTACCTTTACTATTAATTCTTCCTTCTTGTTTCTCATGGTAAGATAGTGATTCTTTAATACTTTAACATACTTCTTTTCTAAGAGTTGATCGAGGTTGATGATGTTACTTTTCAAAGTAGGCATATAATAAACATCAGAAATATGTCTTATTTCCATTTTTTAATGAAATCATAATTTTACCTTTACGTTTTATTGAAATCTTTGTTGAATCACCGAACATAACTTCTCCACGAACTGTCTCGTCCAAGTCTATAAACAACTCTTTATATCCACACATGTGATTGTTGGCACCCGTGTCAAGATACCAGGCATCATTGTTGCTTTGCTCATTTACTCGTAAAGACAGAAGCATAACAATGTTATCTTGTCTTATGTTGTTGCAAACTTACTTCTTTCCTTCACCTCAGGACTCGATCTACACTTGTAACTAAAATGGCTATATTTATTACAGTTATAGCACTGTACTTAAGATTTATCTCTTCTTTGTTAAAATCTGCCTTGACCTCTGTCTCTATAACCTCTTCCACAACCATATGTCAATTTTCCTTTATTTGTATTTTCTCTTTCAAAAAATTGTCGACCACGTCCACGTCCACCTCGGTTGTTCCATCGACCACATCCCGTTTGGTAGCCACCTCTATAGCCACCTTGACTTTTTCTATCCTGTCTCTGGCTACTGCTTGCTTGATTTTCACCAACTGATAGTTTGCTTGGTAAGACTTTCTCCAAGTTTTCATTATTATCATTCCGGTTCATTATTTTCTCATGTGTTTGGAGAGAACCAATAAGTTCATCGATTGCAAGTTCTGACATATCTTTCGATTCTTCGATTGAGGCAATGACAAAATCGAATTTGCGTGTTAAAAAATACAAAAGCTTTTCCATTACTCGAACATCATCTAGAGTTTCGTCGTTTCTTTTTTCGATTTTCTTTCAATGTCTTTTTCTTGGCATTCGATAAGGCCACTTTGGTAGCTGCATCTATAGGCTCAGTATATCCATCGTCGACAATATCCCATAAATCATGAGAACCAAGCATCACTCTCATCTGGATGCTCCAATTCCTATAATTTGTCTTTGTTAATTTCGGAACTTGAGGCTGTATCAAGTTGGCCATTGCTTCACTAATTCACGAACAAACGAACCTTTGCTCTGATACCACTTTTTGGAAGCTTTGATGGGCTCCAAATAAAATAACTTTCACAAAATATGTATTTGTATTGATAACAAAGTTTATGAGTACAAAGGACACACACAAGATACAAATATTTCTCTCTAAGTATTACATAACTTTTCCTCTCAATATTTCTTTTCTCATAAAGAGCTACGACTCTCAAAAACTTCTTTTTCAAATACTCTCCATTTTTCTCATATGCATATAAATGATTACAAGAACACATATATAAATAGACATGCTAAACGACTTCAAATACAATTTGGCTACTTTTTTGACTCATCCTTATCCACAAGACGTCAAATACAATTTGGCTACTTCTTTGACTCATCCTTACCACAAGACTTCAAATACAATTTGGCCACTTCTTTGACACATCAATTAACTCATCCTTATCCATAAGTTTCTTCCACAAGCTTCTAAATTCATCCATAAATTTTCACATCATCACTAAATATTTTTCTCCAACCCAAACCTTATCTTTTGTCATAATTACATAGTTATCCATAATGAAGGAGGGTTTGTATCTTCTAACACTGATATTGCCTTTGTTGTAGGTGTGCTTGGTAGACACTTGAGCAATCCTAGACAAAGTCATTAGAAAGCAGCTAAAAAGGTCTTGAGGTATCTTTAGGGTACCAGGGATTTTATGTTGACATATTAGAACACCGATATTCTTGAAGTAGTAGGCTTCAGTGATTCTGATTATGCATGCTGTGTGGATAAGAAATCCACATCTGGATACATTTTTATGATGGCAGGAGGAGCTGTTTCATAGAAAAGTGTCAAACAAACACTTACAGCTTCTTCGATAATGAAGGTAGAGTATGTGGCATGTTATGAGACTACTTGTCATGCAATATGGTTATGGCACTTTATTTCAACATTAGGAGTTGTAGACTCCATATCAAGGTCGCTGAAATTATATTGTGACAATTTTGTAGTGATATCTTTCTCTCGAAATACTAGGAGCACCTCTCACTCTAAACATATTGACATTAAGTTCTATTTTGTTAAAGAGAAAATTGCAGAGTCTCTGATTACTATTAAGTATATGCCTACTAGCAACATGCTAGCTGACCCACTAAGTAAAGGCTTACAGGAGGGTTTGTATTTTTGTAGAACATGTCTTTACTATAAGACTGTTAAGAGCCTAGTTTTCTTTATTTCAGTGGGAGTTTTCTTTGTTTTATGCATGTTATGTGAGGATTCTTCGAATTTTATATGGTACATGCATATTGTAAATATTTTTTCACTATTTATGAAATATTGTAACTTTATATTCTTAATGAATGACAAATTAATGACATTCATTTATTATGAATTCATATTAATGTTATTGTCATACTTTTCGATTAATATCATCTAATTATATACGATTCATACATCCCATCGATGCGTTGATTGTGTATATTTGGTTTTGTTATGATTAAGTTGTCCAAGTGGGAGAATGTTGAATTAATTGTTATGAACTAGCAAAACTTTGGTATGTGTTTGTATCATTTGTGTTATTTATCGGATGAACATTATATTACTAATCTTATCATGGGCCCTTAGATCTATTCATAAATTTCACCTAAGCCTGCCCATTGGATTTATGGTCCACTAAAATGTGTTTGCTTTAACCTAATTGATGTATTCTCGAGGGTGGTCTTTCTAGCTTATAGTGTAGGGTTTCTTTTTGACGGCATTGTAGTGGTACGTGTAAGAAATTGGTGAGTTGGATTCAACAAACCCAGGTATTATACTTTCTATTATGTTTTAAATTTTTGTGTGGCAGAGTACTATGGCTTCCAGTCAACTTTCAATACTTTAGCAGGTATTTTTTTAATTATATTGTTTATACATGCTTCAAAGCTATGGAATCTAGTTACTATCTTTCTTAAAATTTCCTCAGATATAATTCAATATGTTGGTGTCTTTTAATTATTATTATGATCACTTTGGATTTGGTATAATGAAATGAAACGGCAACGAGAATTCAACGTGTACAATTCATTGCTTTTGTTAAAATATGGAGGACAAAAGGATGAGAAGAAGAGAAAAACAAGGATTGGAATCCTTTCTTCTTATTTTACAGGAAGGTCTAGTATTACATCTCTCAACTAACACTAATCTACAGATAAATAGGAACATAAATAAGTTGAAGAAGATTACTTTACAATTCAAGGCCACAAACCATCATTTAGATTACAAAACAGGTTGCTAGATTCTAAGTTAAATGGAAGAGAATAAATTGAGAAACATACCATGCTTAGTAACGTGGGAAAAATGGAAGAGGTGAGGAAGCGTATAAGTAGCCGAGGAATGGTGGAAGATGAATTTTTGGAGGTGGAGGCGACGTGGAGACGGTAGGAGGTGAAAGAGGTGGCGGAGAATGGGTTAATTCGAGTGGTGAAGAATGCCTTACTTGAGGTGGTGGAATATTTGGTACCTGTGGAGATGGAAAATGTGCTTGCTGTGGTGGTGATGAAAAATGTACTTTTTGGGGTGGTGATGAAAAATGAAATTGTTGAATTGGCGGTGAATGTGTTACTGTTGGTGGTGGTAAAAAATGAACTGCGTGGCACGATGGTGGATGTTTTACTATTGGTGGTGGAGAATGTACTATTTCGGGTAGTCGTGAAGAATGATCTTGGTGGGTTGGTGGATTGAGTTTTAAAGGTGGTGGAGAGGGAACAGTGAGAGGTGGTGGAGAATGTGCGACTTTGGGTAATGCAAAATGTTCTTGTTAGCATGGTGGGGATGAATGCGCTTCTTGGGGTAATTTGAGTGTCTTACTATGGGTGGTGGTGAAGAATGTACTAGTTAAGGTAGTGGTGAATGTGTTACTTTGGTTGATGGTGAAGAATGTACTTTTTGGGGTGGAGATTTTTGTGCTTGAGGTGGTGAAGAATGTGTTGCATTAGGTGGTAGAGAATGTGCCACTTTGGGTGGATTTTGGTCAATTGGTGGCAAGGAGTTATGATGGGTACGAGGTGGATAAGTTGGTGGCAGAGGAGAGTGAGCTGGAGGAGGAGTGGAATGGGTTTGTTGTGGTGGAGAAGTAGTTACTTTAGGTGGTGGAGTATATACCACTTATGGCGGTGGAGAGTGCATTACTCTAGGTGGGCTGAGGTCTTTTGGTGGTGAGGATGAATGATGAGTTGGTGGCGATTTTCTTACTTTTGGAGGTGAAGATTGTACTGTATGGGGTGATGATGAGTGCATTGTAGGAGGGGACGAGTAAATTTGTGGGCTTGGTGGATGAGCAAATGGTGGCGGCGAGAAAATTGATGTAGGAGGATTTTGGACTGGCGGTGGTAGAGAGTGCACTGGAGGTGGTGGAGAGAGGACTGGGGTTGGTGGTGGTGGACAGTGGCTGACTTTGGTGAAGAAGAGAGGACTGGGGCTGGTGGTGGTGGAGAGTGAACTTGTGGTGGTGGTGAAGAGTGGACAGGAGGTGTTGGAAGAGATCGTGATTCTGATGGTAAAGTACCAAAGCCAGTGGGTGAATGCCAATGAAGATCATCATAAGGTGATGGGGCTGGAGTTGAGATTGGAGTAGGAGGCGATTTTGGTTGTGGCGATGGTGGGTTAGCAACAGGTTTTGGTGGTTGAGCTATTGGAGGTCTTGAAGAAGATTCTTCGCATTGGCCTTACTGCAATCAAAACCTGAGAGATTGTTGTTCAGGAAGACAATCTCCTCCAGGGTGTTCACCATATTCCCAATACTGGATGGTATGCAACCCGTGAAGTTGTTGTTGGCGAACACTATAACAGAAGCTGTGGACGAGCCGAGAGAGTTAGGAATGCTCGATGTGAACCTGTTATTGTTCAAGAGCAATGCATTGAGGTCCTTGTCGAAGACCTCTGAAGGCAATTCACCCTCAAAATCGTTGTATCGAACATCAAGGTACTTAAGCTAGGGCAATGATATAACAATCTTTGGGAATGGACCAACAAAATGATTGTTTCTATCATCTAGCTTAAAAAGAAGGTTGAGATGTGAGAAGCTTTTGGGAATAATCCGACAAAAACCTGTTGGGGTTAATGTGAAACAAAGCAATATCTCTCAATAGCCCCAGTTCAGCGGGAAGGAAGCCAGCAATGTCATTATGGTTAAGATCAATGCCTGCAACTACCGTTTCTTTAGGGTTGTCGAGAGCCGATGCACAGAACACCCCATTGTATTCACAAACATTAGGACCTACCCAATTAGCTATTGCGTTGTTAGGGTCAGAGTGAATGGCATCTTTTTGGGCCTGAAGTGCAACGTAGGCTCCTCTAAGCCTGGGATTGGGAAAGGTAAATTCCACACTCACGTTGTACTCATAATGATCAGGCAAATCATCATTCTCTTTAAGGGACAAGAGTTGGCGACGGGTGAGGAGAAGAACTTCTGAATCTAAAAGGCCTAAAGAGCAAGTCAACAAGGAAGTGGAAGATAGAAGAAGAAAAAATATTGCTAAAAACCCACCAGAGAACAACATTATTCTCACAATCATTGCCACCTTCAAGAGACCTAAGGGACGACTTATAGAGCCCAACATTTTGATTTTGGCATTGTTCTGAGGCTACCCAATAATCTCTCCGCAGCTGTAATCAACATTAAGATTTGATCTTCGCTTAACCAACCAAAATTGGAGCCATGTCCCTAAATATGGGAAGGCAAGTTTGGCATTCTCTACGATATTTATACCCATGATCGTATGGTTCATTGGTTGGTCTAAATTTGATTTTCGGCTCATTGAGTTGGGCCTTTTGAGTTTTCGAGTTCATCATGTATTCCCTCTGTAATTGGGCTTTTCAATGTGAGGCTTTGAGTTTCTTTCTTTTGGTTACAACTAGTAGGCAATCTCTTTTGTTGAGAGCAAGGGGAAATTAAAGTTTAGCGTGCTTTAAAATGAACATAAAACACATATTTGAGGTCGTTACATGAGAAATTAAGTCTTTATTCATAAAGTTTATATTTAATAAATGTATTACAGGGGTCCTAATCATGACTGATACTAAGCAAGCAACACTTTCTTTATAAATGGTTAAAAGCTTCCACTACAATTACTTGAGCGTATCTTATCAATATAAAGTAAAAGAGTTGAAAAAATTAGGCTCTGACAACGAATTAAGTTAGACTCGGATTTAAAAATTTGTATTCAAGTAGGTTTCAGACTCGAATTAGATTAGTTTGAGTCAAATCTGATTAAATATATTTTTATTTTTTAAAAATAAAAATAATATTATTTTATTTTAAATTGGATATCAAATTTATCTCAAAATTTGAAATTAAAAAAATTAAAATCGGACCAAACGTGGGATCAACTGGAACGGAGTAATTTTTATAAGCCTGTTTGTAATCCAGAGAGAAAAAAAGGAAATTGACATCTCTCTTATCCACGATTACAAGCTTAGCTTATCACATCTCGAGAATCACATAGGCCATAGCTAGGTTTTTTTTGTTTTTTCAGTAGCAGCCCCCCACTAGCCCTGGCTCGCCTGGAAGTTGATGAACTTTACACTAAAGATGAAATTTGAACGCAATTGATATCATGGAAAAAGTGATTTGAATGTGAAAGTAAAAGATAGAAAAAGCAGCCAAAGCAAAACCCATCTCTTAGAAAAGAGCTACTACTCGATTACTTGTACAAAAGGAGCAACCCCAGTTATGCCATTAAGAAAAAGTCGACGCTCCAAAACCCTAGGAACTTATGTACATTGACAAAAGTCGCCTATATTGCTTCTTAGAGGTGGTTGGAATGGTTGAAGGAGGCCCTTTAAATTTATTCGAACACATGGTCTTGAATTTAAATTTCCTACATCTTCTTGAGATTTAAAATAATTTTTTAAATCACGTTAATTGTTTAATTTTCAATCATTAAACATATGGTTTAAAGATTTTAAAGATTTATGTTAAAAATTTCAATATTTTAAAAATCAGATCAAAAGTTAAACTAATAAAACTAAAGTTTAAGGTTTAAAAAATTCAACCGATATTTGATCATCATAAAACCGGTTAAAATTAAGTAAAATTAAAAATTTTAGAATATAATTAAAAAATTGCATTTATCCATAAAATTTTAAATTTAATTAAAAGTTATTAAATAAAAATTAATCGATTTATTTTAGTTTATAAGAATGTATTAATACATAAAAATTGAATGATTAATTAATAAATTAATCGATTTTTAATAACAAGATTTATTAAAGTAAATTCAATAAGAAAGTTAAAAATTGAATCAAAAAATTAAAGGGTTCAAGATTTACAATTGAACCGAGTAAACTTGGTTGGATTTTTTAATTAAGATATAATATATTTTCTTATTATGTGGACCACCAACATGTTTATTGAGGAACATCTTGTAAGACACTAGGTATGGTTTATGGAGCCATGTCACTAATATTGAGGGCCGCATCTGGATGTCGGGACACAACATTCGACCACTTTCTCAATCTGTAATGCAATTAAAATGTAAAATGTGTAAACATTGCTTTGCGGATCTAACATGTTTTTGTCTATTGTTGCTATGAATAAAAATACATTTTAAACTAAATAGAATTACATAAAAAGTTGCATTTTTATTAAAGATAAACAGCAGACAAGTGTTTCTAGGTAATCCAAATCGTTAAAACCTAGAACAAATTGAATGAACCGAGTTAAAATAATTAGCAGTCGAGGATAGTGTTAAGAGTATATATGCAAGTAACGTTGACCACACAAGTATAGGAGGCATTATCGTGTTTTTACTCGATCGAGTGTTTTAAAAATCGGATCGAATCAGTCGATTGAAGTGGAGAACTGGTGATTTAGAGTGTGAAGCAGTCCGGTTTAACCTGTATTTTTGTAAGTAATTGACTCGTTTATTTTACAGTCAGATCCGTAAAAATCGTTAAATCGGTGAAAGAAAAAACTAACCGATCCATTTAAAATACCTTGATTTTGATGATCTCAACTTGAATGAATATTATGATTAGTGATATTTTTTTAATCTTTTTGATGAAATATGACTAGTGAGCTTTGTTATCTTATTTTGTGTTGTATTTAGTGAATTTTTTTTAAGAATTTGTATATTTTGAAGTTTGAAAGTTTAAGTTAAGTTTACAATTAGATAAATAAATAATTAAATAATATGTTTAAAAATTATCTTATATATAATATATAAAATAAAATTTTATATATTTATTAGCCATCGATTTAATTACAGTTAAATTCTGATTAAATTATTGACCCTTAAATTAGTTACTTTTTCGATTCAATCATCAGTACAATTTTTATAACATTACAAGGTAATAAAGAAAAGACCATACAGAGAGTATGAATAAAAACCAAACAAACTCCAATGTTTCAATGTTAAAACTGTTTTGGGATGCCAATGGGGAGTTGAAAACTTCCGAGTACTCGAGAAAAACAGCATCTGACATGCATCACTCATTTGCATGTTTTTTTTTTAATATCATAGCACATCAAATATATTTATTAACTTAAACATGTCGGGAAGCGAGGCATTGACTCCAGAATTTATATATTCAACAGGAAATTCAGAAAATTCCCATTTGTTTTTCGCATAAGTTATTAAAGCATAAATTTTTATATAAATAGACAAAAAAATTTATAATTAAAATTTTTTAATCGATTCATAACTCTTCGAGATGGGCTTTATTTGATCTAATGGAAGTAAAAATAATAATAATATGTATTAGCAAAAATAATGACCAAAAAGTTAATCGAATAGGAGATTTAGAGTTTAAAATATTTAAAGCGATATTAGATCATCGTAAAATTGACTAAAGATTAAATAAAAATTTGAAATATAATTAGAATAGATTGTCTTTACTTATCGAAAAATTTAAAATTTAATTAAAAAAATTATTAAATAAAAATTAATTGATTTATAAGAATTTATTAACTAACAAAAATCAACCAATTAATTAATAAAAACTATTAAAATAAATTAAATTAAAAAAATTTAAAATAAAAATTAGATAAATAAAATTTTTTAATAATTGAACCAGACAATTCAACTAAAATATTTTAATGATCGATAATAACTGATTATTACAACCCAAGGAAAAGTGTTTGCTGTTGTAAATGTAAGTAATGTGTCTTAAAATGGCGTCTGGAACAACTTAACAGCTGCCATTGACTTCTCCTGACACTATCCTTGGATGCTTTGTCGGCCTGAAGTCTCAACCAGATTGACATAAAAAAAAGTATAAAAAATCCAACAAATGCTCGTGGGAATCCAACGTAATCTATTTAGGAGTCTACAACGAAAAGGTCAAGTATGACCCCTGTGGTTTAGTTGAATGTTCAAAATTGATAAGAACATTTTTAAGACACGTTATTACACCTTGTCATGTGAACAGATATTTTTGGTTAGTTGGTTGTGTAAAATGCCGTTCAAATACTTGAGAGTAGGTCTTTTTGCATTAACTCAACCTACCAACTAACCAAAAAGAAGAGAAAAGGACTCGGTGGGCCATTTTCAACGTTGTGACGACCTCAGTTCTCATAAACAAGAAAGCAACTAGCACCATATTTTAACTAAAAAAGTAGAAGAACCAGTGGAGTGAAGGATAATACTCACCGTACCAAAACTTCTAGGAATATACTTATAGGCCAGTAACTTAATGTATTATTTAGTTGGCAGGTGAAGTCAAAGATGCGTTACTGAGGTGCTTATTTTGGCCAACGGCTTTTGAATGCCAAAACCCGCAGGCCGCAACTTTCATCAAACATTCTGCAACTTTAATGGAAAGACAGGGTTCGTGGAGAAAGTAAAAGGAGAGGGGTATGTTGGGCATTGCAGCGAAACAAAGATTTAATAATGGTGGGGGAAAAGAAGAGAAAGCAGTCGCATTTAATGCATACATGTCTACATTAACTGCTGTAGTAAATGCAGAATTGGTGTCTTCAAAAAGTTTTGAGCTTTGCCTTTTAACTTTGTCCCTGTTAACACGTAACGAAGCAGAGGAATAGAGGAAACTAGGAGGAAAAAGAAAAAAAAAAAAAGCAGAGGAATTGAAGAGTGGTGGTTAGAGAGTCAGCCAGTGTTTTTATCGGTCCTCTTCTAGCTCTGCGTCTAGGTTTCTCGTGCCTTGTTGGTAGCTTTGTTGATAGGTTGTACTGTTTAGTATCTTTAGCTAGCTTGTTTACTAGGAGTGAGGATTCAGGGGAAGTTGGCTTTTGTAACGTGGAATTCGGATTCTGGAGATGGCTTTGAATCTGGGTTTTGTTTCTTTTGTGGGGTTGGTGTCTGAATTCTCCTTAATATCGGACGGCGTTTCAATGTGGTGGTGGTAGTGTTGAATTTGAATTGGAACCCGCAAATTATGGGCCCTTAAAGCGACGATAAAGCTACGGTTTTCTGATCAGCGTCAAAGGTTTGATTCTTACCAGATGGGTTTTCTTTACCTTTCCTCTTCTTTATGACCAATCCTGTTGATCTCGAAAAAGTTCTGTGTAGCCCCAACGAAAAGAATATATCTTGTTTCTGATATTTTTGAATATTTCTTAGGTATAAAGTGCCAAAGTCTAGAATGTCAGTTTCTTTGCCAAGCTGACAACTTTGGGTTTCAAAGACTCCTCTTTTCTTTCATTCGGGTCTCTACTGATTTTTGTACTTGGAGGGTAACACTGGGATTGGTGTAAGAGAGAGCGAAAGAGGTTGCATTCATGCATCTTTCACTATGGAAACCAATTATCCATTGTGCGGCTCTGTTAGTGGACAAGAAGAGCAAAAGGAGAGGTGGCTCTGGTTCTCGTTCTGGTTCTGGCTTGACTGTGCTTCGTCAATTGCAAGAAAACAAACTTAAAGAGGCCCTTGAGGCAGCTTCTGAAGATGGTTCTCTCGCAAAATCTCAAGATATTGATGCAGACACATCTGCGAGTCAGGACCGAACGGTTATTGGTAGATCACGTTCACTTGCTCGGCTTCATGCCCAGAAAGAGTTCTTGCGTGCCACAGCTATGGCTGCAGAGAAAAGTTTTAGCTCTGAGGAGTCGATTCCACAACTCTACGATGCCTTCACCAAGTTTCTAACAATGTACCCGAAATTTCAATCAACAGAAAGGATTGATCATTTGAGAGTTGATGAATATGGACATCTGTCTGATTCTTCATCCAAGGTATGTCTTGATTACTGTGGCTTTGGGTTGTTTTCTAATCTTCAAACACAGCAATACTGGGAGTCGTCTGCATTTACCTTGCATGAAATTACTGCGAACTTGAGTAATCATGCTCTTTATGGAGGTGCCGAGAAGGGTACTGCAGAACACGATATAAAAACTAGGATTATGGATCATTTGAACATTCCTGAGAATGAATATGGTCTTATTTTCACTGTTAGCAGAGGCTCTGCGTTTAAATTGCTAGCTGAATCATATCCATTCCATTCAAATAAGAACCTATTGACCATGTTTGATCACGAGAGTCAGTCTGTCAATTGGATGGCTCAGTGTGCCAAAGACAAAGGTGCTAAGGTCTACAGTGCTTGGTATAAATGGCCCACTCTAAAGCTGTGTTCTAAGGAGCTGAGGAAACAAATTTCAAATAAGAAGAAGAGAAAGAAAGATTCTGCAGTTGGGCTCTTTGTTTTTCCTGTTCAGTCTAGAGTAACTGGGGGCAAGTATTCGTACCAGTGGATGGCACTTGCTCAACAAAATAATTGGCATGTTTTGCTGGATGCTGGGGCATTAGGTCCCAAGGATATGGATTCACTGGGGCTTTCCTTGTTCCGCCCAGATTTTATTATCACATCATTCTATAGAGTGTTTGGGTCTGATCCAACTGGGTTTGGGTGCCTTCTGATCAAGAAATCTGTAATGGCAAGTCTGCAAAATGAGGGTGGGCGTACTGGGTCTGGTATGGTTAGGATTCTACCTGTTTTCCCTCAATATTTGGGTGATTCTATGGATGGTATTGATGTTTTGGCTGGAATTGAAGAAAATGCTATCAGTTGTGATGAAGAAACTGTACCAGAAACACAAGGGGGATCACAGTTGCCTGCCTTTTCAGGTGTATTCACTCCCAACCAGGTCAGGGATGTTATTGAAACTGAGATGGAACATGATAACAGCTCAGATAGAGATGGGGCAAGCACCATTTTTGAGGAAGCAGAGAGCTTTTCAGTTGGGGAGGTCATGAGAAGTCCAATTTTCAGTGAGTCTGAATCATCAGAAAATTCGTACTGGATTGATTTGGGTCACAGTCCATTACCGTCTGATAATTGTAAGCAATTGAGCAAGCAGAAAACAGGTTCCCCACTTTCACCATCATGGATTTCTGGCAAGAGGTTCATGAACCGATTTTTGCCTAAACCAGCCTCAAAATCAATAAAGAGTTCCAGATGTGATGAAAATGAGGAAAATCACAGAATGCATAACGATCCTGTTTTATCTTTCGATGCAGCTGTGCTATCGGTGCCCCGGGAGCCTGACCATTCAAAGGGAATTCCTGAAGAAGAAATATGGACTGGGAGAGAGCATATCTTAAACAATAGAGAGGAAAATGCTGACTCAAAGCACACTGGAGAGATTCAGGAGGATTTTGTAATAAGAGATGAGTCAAAGTTGGCAGATCCTAGGTCGATCTTGACTTCAAATGGATTCTGTCCCAACCAGATTTCTGCCCTTAAGCATGATGCACATGAGAGTGCTTCAGCATGCAGTATTAGCCAAGAAGCGAAGGAGAGTGCTATAAGGAGAGAGACAGAAGGTGAGTTTAGACTGCTGGGTGGGAGAGAAAGAGGCAGGTACTTTGGTTTGGAAGAGGTTGATCGAGCTGTTGGCATGAGCCACAGAGTTTCCTTTAGCATGGAAGAAAATCAGAGAGAAAATTCAAGTAATTTTGAGATGGGGGATGTATCTGCAGCTACCAATGGTGATTATGAATCGTATAGTGACAATGATGGTGACGGCGATGAACAAGAATGGGGAAGAACAGAGCCGGAGATAATTTGCCGACATCTGGATCACATCGACTTGTTGGGACTCAACAAAACTACTCTGAGACTCCGATATCTCATTAACTGGCTTGTCACCTCCTTACTTCAACTTCGCATTCCGTCTTCAGGTGGTGAGGAAGCATCTCTTGTACAGATATATGGCCCCAAGATAAAATATGAAAGAGGTGCTTCTGTAGCTTTCAATGTCAGGGACTGCACTAAAGGGCAACTAATCCACCCAGAAGTTGTACAGAAGTTAGCTGATAAACATGGAATCTCTTTGGGAATTGGCATTCTTAGCCATGTAAGAATGGTAGACAGCCCAAAACAACATTCCAGGAACTTAAACCTTGAAGACACAGCATTGTGCAAGCCAATGGCTAACGGCCGCCAAGATAGTAAAAATGTGTTCTATCGCGTGGAGGTTGTTACTGCATCTCTTGGATTTTTAACCAATTTTGAAGATGTCTATAAGATGTGGGCCTTCATTGCTAAGTTTCTTCGACCCTCTTTCGTTGAAGAGGGGGAATTAACATTAGTTGAAGATGATGCCTCATAAACATAGATGAAGAGGTTTGCATCCATTAAAGGTTGATATAGAGACACTCCCAAGGTCCAAGAAGAAATGTGAGAGACTCAACTTTGTGATTGTAGGAGGTGGAAAGATGTGAAGGTGTAATTTTTTGCATGATGATCCATGTTCTGCTCTTTCTGGGCATATTTGTGATGTGAGCATATGAATTTGTTCATTCTTCTTGATGTAACTGGGAATGTAGTTTTTGTACAACTCTTGCTAAGGTTCATGTAGAGTTTTTCCCATACAAACATATATATTAGTTCAGCATTCGGCAGAATAAGTGTATCGAATGTGAATTGTCTGAAGATAGCCCTCGCTCATTGTGTGTAAGACATTTTCTTTTGTTTCAAAAGATAAAACTTGATTGCTCTCTACAAGTAAGTGAAATAGGTAGAATGAGGTGGGAAGTGATCACCTCTACCTTTTATTCAGTGTCAACCCAACTTTATTTTATCTCAGTTATACATGGCTGAGATGAAGTAGAGCAGAATTGGAACAAAATAAAGGGTACCATACAAATATATGGCTGAAATGAGGTGAAGAAGGGTTGGGACAAAAATAAAAGATACAGGTGATTTGAAAGGAGAAAGAGACATTGGTTGTGAGCTTTGGATAGTTATCACCACTACTTTTATAATTATTATTTAAGTATGCATTAAATAAAAAGTCATATTTATAAAGTAGAATTTTTTAGTTTTATTTTTTAAAGTTAATGTCTAATTTAAAAAAAAATATGATTTTATTCTAATCTTTTATATTTTTTTTGAATGGAATTCTAATCTATTATATGATATATGTCAATATTAGAAAATTAGTATATTTTATTAAAATAAATAAATAAATATTTATTTTTAATATTTTTTATATAATATATGTCATTTGTCATTTATATTTTTATATAATTATATACCATAACAAAATATTATTTTTGTATATCCACCAAATTTCATATACTCATTAGACTTTAAATTTTAATATCTCATTTATTTATTGCTCCAAGCCCCACAATTTTCTGCAACAATCAACTTTTTTTTTTGTTAGTCCACGAGGTATTCTAGGAGGGTCTCAATTATGAAAAGGCGCCTTAAGCTATTCACTCCCAGGTTAATCTCCGCTCGTACCGGGTCAGCCCGTAAGAAATAAAGTGTTGGTCAAATAGATTTTTTCATTTCCAAGACTCAAACTCGAGACCTATAATTAAAGAATAAGAGTGTTGAACTACTTACATCAACCTATTTGGTTTGTAATCAACTATTACAAGAGGCGGTGCTCACTTGATGGGGATATGGTTAACTCCATTGTACGACGTCGTTACAAGAACATGTCACGCGCTAATTTCTATGCGTGAATAGCACATCCCTTTCTCTCTCTCTCGCTCCTCTTTATTTATTTCTTCTTTCTTCTTTATTCTTCCTTCTTCAGTCTCTTTCTCTCCGTTTGGTTCCTCAGAATTTGCTTATGATTTACATGTCCTTGTTCTCGAATTCCATAAATTTCCATGTAATTCCAGAGAAAGTTACCAACTTTCTTTCGTTTTCCCGGAATCTGTATTCTGTCTATAGAGAGCATTGAGAAAGAGAATCAACTGGGGATGGTTATTGCAAAGCGACGTCCTTGCTTCTTTGAGATTTTCTCCTCCAATATGACGCCCACCAGACTGGTATTTCCTATTATTTTCATTATTATTGTTTCATTGCTTTTATTTTCTTTTCGAACTTGTTTCTTCTTTGATATATTCTACTTGTTATGTGATTGTGGAATGTAATTACGGTTCTAAAGTGGAAGTATAGTGGGTTATTATCTCTGCATTTGTTCCAAGTTTAGACTTTGGGAGTCAAACTAAAAAAAATGTAACTAAAAGTAAATTGAGTGGTGAGTAACTAATGGTCATGACATGTAATGGTCGTCTGTTGTGTGTTACTTGTTGACAGCGTTAATTTTTGTTGGGCAGAAAATTCCAGTGAGTTTCATGAAACATATGGAAGGGAGGACAAGTGGGTCTGTTTCTTTAGTGGGTCCCAGCGGTAACGTTTGGTCTGTTCAGTTAGTGAAGAATGATGATGATGTATTCCTTGATCATGGATGGCCAACGTTTGTGAGGGACCATCTTATTGCATGTGGTGACCTTTTGGTTTTCAGATATGATGGGGGGTTGTGTTTCACTGTGCAAGTTTTTGATCAGAGTGCTTGTGAGAAAGAGTCGGCATTTCATTCTAAATGCAGTGAAGAGCTTGGCAAGTCTTGTCGGAAAAGAGGAAGGGAGGAAGGAGGCGTATTTTCAGGTGAAATATCTGAATGTAGTGCCAAGAAAGCTAAGGAAAGCTGGTTTGACTTTCTTTTACATTCTGCTGAGAATGAGAAGGGAACTGGGGTAATCGTTTCTACCAAGGAAACATGTCAGCATGATGACGCAATTACTATTGCAAGGTACCCGGAGGAGATTGTTCGATATGGTAGTTTACTTAACAGTCCCGCCATGCCCTCTCAACTGAATTCTGGCCATGGAAAGCCGGGTAAGAAAGATAACTATCATTCTAGCGCTTTTACAGACAAGAATTTTCAGTTTTCTCCTTTTAAGAGAAAGTGCTAATTCAACAATCCGCAAGTAGTTTTTTGATCTTCAGTTACTTGCTCGTTGGAAAATACACTTCGATTTGTGCTTTTCATTTCTTCCCTTACAAAATTTTATGGATCTCTTTTTTTATTTCCCTCTTTCATCTTACACATTAGGCTGTAGCTTAGGCATAATTACATCCGTTGATGGAATTTTCTCCAATCAGAAGGGTATAATTTTTTTTGTTGTACTATTAACTGAAACATATCTTCCTGCTATTAGCTCAGATATGTTTGTACTTATATACATATTAAATATAACTGTATGGAATCACCGTCTTTATCCTAGATGAAATGTGCTTAGATTTTGAATCAGAGGCAACCACACGGAGAAGTATTGGAAAAGAAGATGAGTTGAATCTGCCTGAAAGAGGCCCAATGTCAACTTTTTCAGAATTTGAGAAAAAAGTTGCTGAATCCTTTATCTCATGCTATCCTTACTTTGTGAGGATCATGAAAAAGTTCAACATCAGTGGTTCATATACTTTGGTAAGTTAGTTATCTATCTCTCTGTTTTGCAGTTCAACTAGAGGACTTCAATCATTTAGTGTTGATGTGATTGGTCTTCCCTTGCGATTGTACTTGTGACGTTTTCTTGGATTCCTAGACTGTTTCTTAACCATTTGTTAATTGATGTTCATGCCTCAGAAAAGTTTTTTTTTTTTTTTCCATTTGGTTATCTGGTTATATGGTCAATCAGGCTCACTGTCTATTGTGCAGAATATACCATACAAGTTCTCAATGGCGCATCTTCCAAATTGCAGAACTGAAATTGTCCTTCGCACTGTCAAAGGAACTTCTTGGACTGTGAATTCTGTACCAACTACGAGAGTGCATACAAGTCATACTTTGTGTGGTGGCTGGATGACTTTTGTCCGTAATAATGACATCAAGGTGGGAGACATTTGTATCTTTGAACTTGTTTGTAAACTTGAATTGTGCGTTTTTATTCTTCGAGTTGGAAAGGATTGTCCAGAAAACCAAAGTGGAAAAGCTTTCTCTAATGGGATGAATACTGGAGCTGCTAATACATCACCAAAAAGTGAAACTTCTTCAAAGAAATCAAGAAGACATGCTTTAGATGTCCATTCCAAAATCAGCAAGACAGTAGAGATATGTGATAAGAAAAGGACAAGGAAAAACCAAGCAATTCACACCAAAAAATACAACAATGGCCTGAAAGGTTGTGCCAGCTTTGTGCTCGGTCCACAGTCAATAAGTGGCAATAATAAGCACGGTAAGATTTCATCCTTTTTGTCTTGGTTTTGTGCTTAAAGATCAATGACTAACTGAATGTGAATATAAGCTATGTTTAAATGGATCTACTTGAAAATTTGGATTTTTGAGTATACTTATTTACTTGATTTTGCATTTAGTCATATCTTTTACTATCTTCACAGAAGTTGCACCGTGTTGAATATAAACCCTTATTTTGAGTCTTAAGGAAAACCTCTACTGTTTTAAGTCCCTTTGATTCATTTAAATAGTTCTTTCTGTATGGTATATATGGTGAATCACGGAACATTAATTGAGATTCAATGCAATGCAGAAATGGGAACTGGTCTGAGGATGTTGTTGGCACTTGATGAAGCAAAAGCAGCCAAATCATTTACCTCGGGTTTTCCCAATTTTGTTAGAATCATGAGGAAGTTCAATGTCAGTGGTTCTTACACTCTAGTGAGTGAATATCCTATTTCCTTTTTATTTTAATTATTTTCTTTTTGACTAATGATTAATGTAGGAGTTGCAGTTGCTTGATTAAACAATTTGATTGCACTATTGCTCCTTCAGTAATGTCTTGGGTTGAATTTTCAAATGCTAGGGGATCACAATTACGACCTACAGCTTAGAGAAAATGGATTCAGAATTTCTAGACGATATTGGCAAAAATGAATACAATGTGTTATTACCAATTTGGGCTTATCTTTCCGGGTGTACAACTAATGTTTCTTGTCTTCAATGGCATAACTTCAATTCCTCAAGGGTTGTTAGAATTCCTCAACATTATAATGCATGTGCAGAACTTTGTGATTGATCTTCGAACTGTGGTAGTCTGCTTTTACTTACTACTGACTACTTACCATTTTGCAGAAAATTCCTCACCAATTTTCTACGGCATATCTTCCCAACCTCAAAACAGAGATTCTACTCCGCAATTTCCAAGGGGATTGTTGGACTGTTAATTCAGTCCCAGACTCCAAAGGTAGAGCTGTACATACGTTCTGTGGAGGTTGGATGGCATTTGCTCGTGATAATGGTCTGCAGATTGGGGATATCTGCATGTTTGAACTTGTTAGCAAGTATGAAATGTGTGTGCATATATCTGGGGCTGGAAGAAAGTCATTCGGTGATCAATCTCTGAGATCAGCATCTGCTGACTTACCAGTTGGTGGATTTTCCAGCGATTATCCTCCCATGTGAAGCTTGCAGAAGTGCTCAACCTGCAGTCGGTATATATACTGGTGAGCTTTTTTGTGCTTTATCTCACTTGTGCTGATGTCTCCTGTGAACTACTTGTTTGCTTCTGCATAACTTCTGATTCGTTTTGCTTCATTAACTTTCATGATTGAAGGTTCCTTCCAGATCCTTTACAAACTATAGTCACAAGTAGTAGTTGTCAGTCTGATTTGTGATTGTAGCTAGAATCATCTTTAACATGTGAAAAATACTTGGTGCAATTTGCCCTCCTCAATCGTAATCCAAATTCATTTGGATTTGTTGCAAGTTCTGACAAATTGGAAGGACCTCAATGTGTTTTCACGTAGTACTTCAAAAGTTCTTGGATGGCATTGGTCTATTTTGATAGAAGCAATTCCGGTTAACTATTTAGTGAAAACCGAGTTAAAAAGTTTTATGAGGTTCTTCCTTTTGTTATTGATAATCTCCGAACAAACAGATGTCTTCATCCTGAGACTTACCATTGTTTTTATGTGCATTCCTTGATTGTATATGTTTATCTATTTATGTTAGTGCATGTGTGACTGAAGTTTGAAGTTGCACACATGTTAAACGGATGGAAGATAACGATTGAAGCAGAGACATCCTATGTAGTTTGGTGCATTTCAAGGTGTCCGCTTGGTTTCGTCACTATTCAACCCCACTCACTGATCAGTTCTTAGAGACGTTATGGAATGTCATTTTGCACCAGAGAAGAGCACGTCCTATGATTTACCTATCATGCAAATGCAGCTTAGAGGATGCTGTTCAAGCAATTATGTGAGGGTGGGGATGAATTGTAAAAGTAGCTGTAAAGATTGTACTCAAACGAATCCTCCAATTTCAGATATAAACGAGGAGTGCCCATTAACAGGTGCTGGCTACCTGTTTCTTATGAGGAAGAGGAAAAAAAAAGAAGAACTAGTTTGTTGTCCAGTGACATTATCATATGGTATGTCATTAGAAGGTAAAGGATAATACCATATGGAGTTTATGTTAATCTGAGAAGCAGATGGAATTCCTCTTTCTCGAGCTTTCAGAAGACAATATACTGAAACTTGAAATTCAGTTGACCGGACTTCCGTCAATGTAGTTCAGAGTCGTTGATCATGTTCACTTTTGGTTTTTATTTTTACTTTTCGTGCACGTTTAAACTCAGTTCAGGAGTTCATATGTAATCTGATAAAAACTGAAATTTGTTTATGAATAACTGAAGAATTAACAGCGAAAACAGAAAGAAATGGAAAAGTAATCACTGACATGCAAGGTATATTCACTTCTAAATTAGAATCTTAATTGATTTCAGCCGATAATTTCACTTTTCACCTTCCAAACGAATCTATATTAGATTGTCACAATTGCACTGCACAGTCGGATTACCAGAGAAGTTGGAAGTTACGAGACAATCGATTCAGGGCATAGTAATTTCTTTTTCGGATAAAAGGGGAAATGTGATTAAGTCACTTTAGTCATTTAATGCTTTTTTATTCATTGTTGGTATTCTTGTTCAGGGAGGTGTTTGATTACTTGGGAAGCTTAAACTTCCGTTGGAATAAATAAGCTCTTTCTATGCATTTAACTTGAAACTTGTAAATCTTTAAACAGAATTTTTTTTTTTAAGGGAGAAAAACCAATTACACAAGTCTTGGGAAACATGTTCCCAACATATCTTCTAAAAGAAGTACATGGCACCCAACGGGTAGACAATCAAAAAAAGTAGATCCTAGCACAAAATTCTCAACGTAACTTGCTAACCAGTCCGCACAACGGTTACTCTCACGGTAGATGTGGCGATGGATTACCGTCCAATTGTGCGTAAACAGTTCATGAATCACTTAAACAAGGGTATTATGGATCGTGAACCGGCTGGTCGAGGAAGAGATGAGTTGTAAGGCCACTGCCGAATCTACCTCTAACTCAATCTGACGAAATCCGAGATTCCAAGCAAACGTGAGCCCTATATACATCCCCCAGAGTTCCGACGCTGCCGAAGAGCACCAACCAAGATTGTGAATGAAACCACCAAGCCAGTTGCCTGAATTGTCCCGGAGGAGTCCGCCTGCTGTTGCCGAGAAGGAAGAGCGTTTACACTCTCCATCTGTGTTCAACTTGACCCACCCGAGAGGAGGTTGACACCAACAGATGAGTTGCTCGTGACGTGGGTGGTGTCCGAGAACCGTGTGACATTACCAAGCGATTGACTTGTGGACCTGATCTGCAAAAGACAAAATAATATTAGTCAGAGAAGCGGGCCAACTAAAATGATCGTCAAACATGAATCTTTATACAGATTTAATGATTGAAAGGCGAGGAGGTATTCTACTTTCTTTAACACTGATTTTCTTAGCATTTTTGGCCTTACATGTTGCTTAGTTAATCAGATAAGAGGAAAACAGGTGCCAACCCAAAACACAAAGGAAGAAAAGCGAGTGTTCGCATCCATATTTTGGCATAGAGATATCATTACTTGACAGGTCTATTCAATCTTCTCATATGTGTTTGTCATGCACGGAAATAATAATAAAATTAGAGCAACAGCAGGACACAACTTTCTAACTGCATCCATGGGATGGTGGGTCACTAAGCCTTTGTTTGAATTCTTACTTGCACAAGGGAAACGAAAGGAAATATTGAGGGGAAAAGAGAAGAAAAGAATGGAAGAGAAATGAGACTTCCTTTTCTCTGTTTGTTTTCCTAATTTATCAAAGGAGGAAATTGAAACTTATATTGGACAAAATAATTTTTTGAGACCTTTATATCCTTGATTATGAAACTTGTTTATCTTTTGTTATGAAAACTTCAGCATATACAGATAAAATATTATCAGATTTGATAACAGAACTCCACGATGAAGCTTCAAGGAGTTGAAATTTCAATTTGTTACTAGAGTTTTTAACTTTTCAATTGCTGTGTAATATAAAATAATATCTTTGGCATAAAAAAAAAGAATTTCATCATACATTGCATGCTTATTCCACTACCATATGTCATATGCTTATTCCATTACCAAGATCAATCTCATCCATATGTCAAGAGAACAACTATTCTATTTCGTAGAATAAAAATGAAAAATTAAGATTTAATATGCATATTAAAATAAACAAATTACATATAACTATATGTCTATTTACATGGTTTAGAATTTAAACATTCATATTTTGATAATCCAAAAGATAAAGGTTTTGTTAATTCCATTTCAACACAGCCATGACTTCCATAAACAAAAAACTGCACTAGTATTTACTCCATAAGCAAAAAATCTGCACTTGTATCTACTCCAGAAACAAAAAATCTGCACTAGTATTTACTCCATAAGCAAAAAATCCATTTCATCATAGCCATGACTCCTCCATAAGCAAAAGATCTGCAAATAAACATCACCACAAATTAAACAAAATAAAAGCTAGCAGATTAAACAAAAAAACCAACATATCAAATTAGGCTTTACCATTTCAAAAAAATTTGCAATGCAAAAGATCACCTACCTACAATTTTATCTTCATTCCATTTCCGAACAGGTGCGCTACTCATCATATGCATTAAATAATTATTACGCTCCTGCCAGGGACAGTCAAAAAAATTTCTCACCCTAATGGAACTTGCAGTTAAAAAATCATAAGCTTTGTAGCGAAGACACACATCAAGGTCAAGCTTTAACAATTCAACATACACTTCATGCTCTCCATAAACTTGTTGGCGTGTTTTTTCAGCAATTGTATTTGATTCCTTAAGTATCTCAGCAACATTGTCAATAGATTTTTTAACCCCAGCAATTTCTGTTGTAACAACACTCTTTTTTTTTCTTTTTCTTTGGAGAAGTCACAGAAATTGAATCGGAATCGGAATGAGAAGTAGCTTCAAACTCAATTGGACTTGCACCATCATGTGTGTGTTCAAAGTTTTCTAAAGATATGTCATTTGAAGCTAATAATTGATCAACCTCATCGATTGTGTTCATATTTACCAGAGCTCAGTGACAATTTTTTTCCTTTGTTGTTTGAGCATTTCCATCTGTTGCTCTATCTTTTGCATACAAAAGCATTAACTTATCATAATGAGTTATTTTTGCAGATTTCCATTTCTTTGCACTTGGCTTTGCCTATAAAAGAAAATTGTCTTAAACGCAAACTTTAAACAAATAAGTTCACCACAATATCTTATAGTTTGTAAACTCAAATAATAAAAATCATACAATCAATACTCCTAACTTTCAAAAAAGTGAATCTCTGATCTAAATTATTCATTTTCTACTCAACATTTCAACATGTAAAATAATATAGAAAATATCATTATATGTATATAATGTCTAAACAATACGAAAAACCCATATAGCAACATGTTAATGGTGTATATAAAATTATTAAACAACCGTAAAATCGGATTATCAAATTATTATACAACTATAAAATTCATTGCAAATAAAAAAGAGGAAAAAATAATTTAATTGCTTACCAAGAACTGAAAAACCCATATGAGATTGATCCATTAATTGATTAATAACAACAAAACATCAT
>JANVCQ010000026.1:27654-38657 GCA_025531925.1 Erythroxylum plowmanianum | reverse complement strand
GAATCGGATTTAATTTTGGGCCCTAAGTAGATCAATTTTATTGAGGGAGATTAGGGTAAATTTATCAAGATTCGTTCAGGAGTAAGTGAAATAAGTTCAGTTTGAGTTTCTTCTGTGGTGAGGAATTTCTCCCTCGTGGAATGCGCGTCCAGATGTCACGTAGGACATCGGACACGTGTCTCATCAGGGTGGGGTTCCAACATTTTTATTTTTTAATAAATTTATTAATGCATACAATTTTAATAATATAAATATTTATTTAATAATGATCTTATGAGCTCAATACCGTAATTAAAAAAGATTAAAGGTTAATTTGATAGTAATTTTAATATGTTAAATCTATATTATAAAATCAAATAAAATTTATTCAAATTTTTAGTGGAAGGAAAATATCAAGGTTTTAAAAACCAAATCGGACTGGACCGTCCTGTCTAACCAAAAAAGTTTGAATCAGCCAGTTTTTAAACATAGAGTAATTTAAGTGAAATCGAACCGGGCCATTAATCGGTTCAAACTTTTTTCAGTCGGACCAGACGGTTTGGTCCGGTTTTTAAAACCTTGAAACACCATTTACCAATTGACATGATAATCAAGACATTTGAATTTCTTGGTTGCCATTTGGTCAAATGATTGTCTAAGGTTCGGGTATGGGCACCTACAAAGATTATCTCATACTTGCTCTTAGTTCCTTCTAAATGATATTTTTGTTAATTTTCTGTCATTAGATTTGCTTTCTGTTTTGATGGTCATACTTATTATACATATTGATTTTTTTTTTCATCTTAGGTAGTGGTAAGACATTCACAATGCAACCATTGCCTCTTAGAGCTTCTGCTAAGACCTTATGAGATTGTTGCATCAACCAATTTACCGCAATCAGAGATTCAAATTATGGCTCAGCTATTTTGAAATATATGGTGGAAAGCTCTTTGATCTTTTTGGTGAGAAAAAGTTAGTACTTGCGGTTTTCATCAATTTTCTTTTGTTGTTCATTGATTTTATTCCCTCTAACATTTTTTGATAATTATTAAATGATCTTGTGTTGCACTTATGCAAGTAAAAATTAATCATCTATTGATGAGTGCCAAATTGCATAGAAAAGTTGTTAAGTTTGTTATTCTCAAATTAACTTATGATGAGAGAAGATGGGTGACAACAACTGTACATTGTTGGATTGCAAGAATTTGAAGTTTTTGATCTTTAAATTGTTAAAGAAGTACAGGATCAACTGGTGCCAATGAAGAATCTTCAAGGTCACACGCTATTTTACAACTTGTTGTGAAGAAGCATATTAAAGGAGTCCAGGAAGAACAACAACAATGATGGGAATGATGTCAAAAGTGCAAAAGTAGTTGGGAAGATTTTTTTTATTGATCTTGCTTGCTGGTAGTGAACGAGGTGCAAACACTACAGACAATGACTGGCAAACAAGGTTTTCCCCTAAACACTAGTCTTTTCATAGTATGAGTCATTTAGGGGGACACTTGGTTCACGAAAGGTAATGAGAATGTGAATAGGAATGAATATAGAGAGGAATGAGAATGGATACAATCATTATAATTATGATGGTTGGTTTAGATGAATAAATGATTATCATTACCATTTATGGTAATTGGCTTGTTAAAAATCTTAAGAAGTTAAAATTTGTTTTATATCAAAATTTAAATAAATTTTTAATTAATTATATTTTATGTATCCTATTTATAATGACATAATGTTTAAAATTAAGTATATTGCTATATTTCATTTCCAATTGCTTTTGAAGAAAAAAATACTTTAGTATTTTCTTGCATCAATATATTGCATAATTTATTGACATAACCATAATATCCACTATTCCATTGCTATAGAAAATCAAGTAACATAAAAATACAATTTAAATTTTTTCTAATAATGCAAATGATGTAAAATATTTGTCGTATACAGAATACAAACTAAATCAATTGATGCAAAATAACCAGGTTAACACTACAAATATTGTTTACATCACAACTACAAAAAGACTTACTAATACAAAATAACCTGGTTAGGCAACAACAATTGCATCATAAGTTCATAATACTTACAAAAAATATTAGTATGCTTTCTTAAATGATTCATAAACTATAAGATGGATAAAAGAATTCAAGTAAAGCATTTGTAACAACTGCATATTATGAGGCCATTTATCCACAAATAGACTCAAACTTAATAGTGAAATTGTCTAACCTTGACTTAATAATATTCTGAAGTATTGTTGGTCTTTTTCTCTTGTAAGAACTTTCTTTTCTTGGTGACAGGTTGTGGTATCTGATACACAAGGATCATCGACTATTCCTTCATCTTCACTATCCGATGAAGAGTTAACTGTCATATTTTTTGGGCTATTAAATAACCTTAGCACTTGCTTCAGCTATATCCTCAGCTTTGAATCCCGTCGCTCTATCTTTACCCCAAACTATGTCTAGTTTCTACAAATATGGAAATTTAAAGTTCCACATTCTAATTACATTCTTGTGATTATGTAAAAAAGAATTACAAGAAGAAGAAGATTAAAAACATAATAACAAGAAAATGATATAATTATGAGAAAAGAAACTACTAAAATTCTTAGTTCAATCAACTTTTGAGTTAGATATTCTTACAAGCACCATTCATCAAACCATTGTTTCTCACAATTGATCTTATGTTTGACATCATCCCACTGACAGCCATTGTGCATACACATTTCAGAAATTGGATTGTACTTATTTCTTAACCATGTAATCTTAGAGTCAATGTGGGGATCGACATCCTTATCAAAATTGGGAATCTTGCTCATCTGTTGTGCACTTCAACCATGTAATTGTTTTTAAATCCCCCATTTACTTTCCATAGAGGATCGCAAGCTAGTTCTTGCAAAACATCGACCAAAGCTTCAACCTCATCATCCTTCCAATATTGCTTATTCTTTCCCCTCCCATCAGCCATAATCATTCCTAATAAAATAATGATAACGTAAGAGTTATCAAAGAACTAACATATAACAAAAATAACTTTGCTGAAAAATTTAAGCATGCACATGTAATCTAATAAGTCATGAGCACAAAACAAACTGAGATGTTCACATGGGTGCATTTCAAAAGTAATATAATAATTGAAAGTTATATATTATTAATAGTAAACAAACAGAGATATTTAACATTCAAGTACATTAATCGAAATTAAAACATTTTAACAATCTAATAAGCATATGAAAAAAAAACATCTTCAATTACTAATATATATCATTGTCATTGGATCTAGTTTTCCATATATTATATATGTTGGTTGTTATATTATTCCTGAATGTCAACCACTCATTAGTTGGACTAATTTGTGTAATGTATTCCATTTCATCATCTTCTTCACTCTCATCTTCCTCACTCTCCTCTTCATCTTCAGTGATTGACTCTTGTGGATCAAAGCTTATGAACTTATGAATCAAGTTGTGCAGAAGGGAACAAGTCATTATAATTGCGAACTTGTGTTTCAATTGAGAAAAATGAAGGGGATGCAAAAATATTCCATCTTCCTTTCAACAATCCAAAACATCTCTCAATAGCATTCCTTGCTTTGGAATGTTTCATATTAAAGTATACATCTGCTATCTTTGGTTGAGATGATAGCGTTACTTTTGATACGAAGCAAGAAATCCATTTACATTGCAATATCTAGAGTCAACCAAGTAATAACATCCTTCATAATTAAACAATAAGTTATGATTGAGCAGCATAACTCAAAGAGAGACAAAATTAGCTATCGTAATAAAAATTTACCTCGAGGGACTCATAAACCATGGGGCCTTGAGATCGCATGTCAAAGCACACGACCATCATATGAAGAGCCCTCCCAACCAGGCAAGACATATATAAATTGCATGTTTGGGCAACAAAGACCATAAATATTTGTTGAAATACGTCCTTTTCTTGTGCAACATTGGGGCTTATCTTCATTAGGAGGTGTAACTTTAATTAGTGTTCCATCTAAGGCTCCTATGCAACCCTACAAATTAAAACTAAAAGTTGATTTAGCTTAAAAAGTTATGATATTAATGTTATAGGTTAATTATAATGTTCAATTACCTAAAAACTTTTCCATCTCTCATCTTGACAATCTTGAGTAATAGGCTTCGATTTTTTGAGCAAAATATGATGCAATTTTATAATTGCATAAAGAACTTGATGGAATTACCGACTTATGGTTTCTTTACTATTGAGAAAAGTATACTTATTGTCCTACTCTTTTTATAGTGAGCTAAGGTGTATATCAACATTGCTACAACCTCTTCTACAGATGTGTTCCAAGTGTCTTTTAAACCCTCGACATCTTTTACTATATCACATAATATCCTAAAGATTGCTTTATCCGTACAAAGTTCACTAGTGTAGGCATTATCATAATGCATGGTCAATCTAAACATCCATCTTATTCTATCAATCCTTTTCTATTCCTTTGTTTTAATTTCATGGACCTTATATTGAAGGTATAAACAATACATAACATAATGGATAGCAAATAAGACACCCATCATATTATTCGTTGTTTATTGAAGTATCAAAATTTGCTTTAGTTTCTGTCGTCGTTTGCTAGTAGGAGGGCGAGCCATGTTGATCTATATTAAAAAAAACAGCTTATAGATAGGGCATGTTGAAAAGCTAGGTAATAATGTGACTAGAGATAAAACAATAAGCAAAGGTAATAGAGAAACATGATCAAGAAGAAGATCACTATGAAGAAATGCAATCCTACAAAGTGAATATTCTAAGATCAATCTTAAAATAATAAGAAAAAGAAAAATTCCATATCTCCTAATGTGAAAAATGAATCGAATGCTTGTATGGTTAATGCACTGATGTCTAAAAACTACTTGTTTTGCCTTTTCACTTTCCAAAAGGTCCTTTATGAATGTGAAGCTTTGTTACACCTGGTGGGATCCATTTTACATCTCTTGGTGGTATGGCTTCTTTATATATTAAGGAATGGATTAGATGACAATGCATATGCTTATGAACTTTGGTTCTTACTTTTTGGATAATTCAAGTTGGAAGAGTAAAGCATTAAGTGAGAACTAAAGATGAAGAATTTTGCTTTACATTTTGAGAGATCAAACCCTTCATTGGTGTTATATTCATGCAAATTGGTCTTGTAGGAATGGACATCCTGTCCAAAGCTGCATTAAATCAGGGTATGAGCAATTATGTGCTTGTGGTCTATCGTCATGTTGTTGCAACTATTGCCATTGGTCCTTTTGCGAAATTCTTGATAGGTAGAGACTCTCTTCTCTTCCATTCCTATATGCTCACCTAGCTTAATAGAGGTATAAGAAAAAGTGACCTTTTACAAATTGTATGTAATAGAAAAGTAAGGCTAAAGATGACAGTCTTAACAATCAAGATACTAGTGTTTAGTTCACTGGAGTAAGTTTTTGTATTACAAAGCAAAATCTTGTCTTTATTCCATTTAATTACTGCTTTTGAAATGCAAAATCTTCATATCGGCTTGTATTTTCTAGGAATGAAGAATACAACAGCAATACCTTTGTAATGGCTTGCATTGTTAGGTAAATAAAAAAATCATAATCATGATTTGATTCATATATTTCCTGAAAGCAATAATGTCTAATGTAATTATTCTACTGACCAAGGTCATCTTTCCACCTGGGCTTCAGAAAGTAAACATTAGATCTATTCATAGCCAACCTAAGGTGGCAGGGACTATAGGAACAGTTGTAGGAGACAAATCTCTATAACTCAATAAAAGGCACTTCGATGATCACCACAGGGTTGTTTAGCTAGGCATCTTTTGTGATTTTGCAAGTGAGTGACTCATTGAGTTGATCTTACACAAAATCTACAGATAAACAAGTCCAAAAATAACTATTTGTTCTCCTTTTTCTTCATTCCTTCACAAACAGTAACATTAAAAACATACCCTTGTCAGTTATCTCTCAAAGCATAGATATGTCTCTTTGGAACAATTGAAGGCTCAATTGTGGCATTAATAATGGAAAGGGGGAATGCCAATGGTCTCTACACTAGGACATGAAATTACTTGCAGCAGTCTAAAGTGTAAGAATACTAAAGAAGATATATACAGTAACTTCTCATTAGGCACACATCTTGTTATAGTAGTTATGTTCAATATACTTGTAACCATATGCCAAAAAATTCTATGACACTATACTAGGTAGCCATTGATGCACTGGTCCTAATACCTATTATTTCTTTCCTCCATCAATGAGAACTCCCAATTAACTTACTACACATGTGTGCAGGGTGTTATCTGCTCAGGATTAGCTTTCTACATTCAGGGGGTAATGATGAAGGATAGAGGCCCTGTATTTGTTACAGCTTTCAATCCCCTATGCATGGTTATTGTCGTTGTCTCGAGCTCAGTCATTTTAAATGAGCAAATGTGGATGGGAAGGTAATAAGAGACTTCTCATTGGCAACCTAACGACACAGAGATATTCATATCCAAGAGAACTAATACTGGTCTATAATTTTACAGAGTACTTGGTGCTGTTGTCATAGTCGCAGGCCTCAATCTTGGTTTTTGGGGCAAAAGCAAGCACTACTTAAATCCCAAAGAATTGCAAATAAGAATGCATCCATGTAACTACATGTTAAACTATTGTAACAGTAAAGTGTGATAATCAAAAGTTTTCTTAAATTGTTTTGATGCTATCTAATCTACTTCTGTTATTAACTAACAAAGACAACAATGTGGCAGTTAAGATCAATAAGATTATGAAAGCTACGAAATCACACTTGAATTGAAGCAGTCATTCCTACTCTCTCCTCTTTTTTAGCACAAACACCAAACAATGACATGACCACTTCTGTCTTTTTAACTCCTCTAATCAAATACACTCTTTCCTTTTCTCTCTCTAGTACTCCTTTCCTTGTGTGCATAATATAAAGCAAATTCGTGAATGCATCTCGTCCGAACCATTGTCTAAACAGAGGACGATGAACTATACATAGCGTTAAACACCTAAAATACCATTAATCGATGATGACCATTGATAGAACAAAATTATCTCTAGCCCACAAGTTGAAGACATTCAACACCAACCCGACATACAAGATTGAACCTAAGCATGTTCTATGTGCAGGTTCAAGTAGATGCAGCAATAGACAACACATAACAAATGACAAAAGTAGAAGAAGCAAACCCAACTCAAGAGTACGAGAGAGATTCAAACAATACCTAAAACCTTGATAGACATTCAAGAAAGAAAGTACAGAACAAACTGGATAATGGAATCAAAAACCTTACTTCAGTAGAAAAGGAGAGAAATATGCAATTATATCGAAAAAAAAAATTGAAGAAGAAAAAAGGAAGAAAATTACCAGTGCAATGTATTGTTTCAGGCATTTCGCAAGGATTAGTTTGTGGAGATATAGGAGGAGTACATTTGTTCACGACAGGGAGAGAATAGAGAGTAGAGAGTGATTCGGATATTTTCTTTCGTGGTAGCAAATGTGCGCCAAAATCAGAGAGTAATGACTCCCATTCCTCTGGATTATGAGAGGAATGGAGTATTATCCAAAACGAAGGAATGAAATAATTATCTGTTCAATGATAATATCCTACCAAACATTATTTTTCATTCCATACCCATATCCCTTTTCCCATTCCCACTAAACAAGCATGCTCGTTAGATGCTCCTCATTTTTTAGAATACCTTTTTAAGGATTATATGTTTATCAAATATGTTCCTTTGACTAATGGTGAAGCTTTCTATATGATAATCATGCATGCAAATGAGTCCTTATTTTCCCTTCATTTTGTGTGATTGTCAAACTTTGATATTTTTTGCTCCCATGTGCCATCAAATAGGATAAAGTACAAGTCTTGATATATATCTTTCTACCTGTCTAGATAGTTTCTTGATTTCCAATACATGACATATACTAAAATAATATTTACGGATGACTTGCTATTATCTAGGAAGGACTAAAGTTGGGTTGGAAAGGATCCTTGATATACATTCTATGCTATGTGGCAATGGGAGGTTTAGTTTAGGATCACAATGTGGTGTCTGATGGCATCAATTAAGAGGAGGCAGGTCAGTTACATATACTGAAATAGTATCTATGGATGACTTGCTATTATCTAGGAAGGACTAAAGTTGGGTTGCAAAGGATCCTTGATATACATTCTATGCTATGTGGCAATGGGAGATTTAGTTCAGGATCATGATGTGGGTGTCTTATGGCATCAATTAAGAGGAGGCAGGTCAGTTCAATGACTAATTTACAAAAAATTAGTTCTAATAAGTATGTGGGCTGGCACAAACAAAATAATATGATTGCTTTGTAGGCTTGTTTTCCTCTTACCTGCTTTGTTAGTTAACCGTGGTTAAGTGGTAGTTGAATTCGTCATTTCTGAAGCTAACACTTGGTCCCTTGCAGGATTGAAGGTGTAGAAATAAATAAGAGCCTTATAGCCCTTAAGGAGTCCATACGTTCTTTAGATAATGACTAGATCCATATACCATTTTGAGGGAGCAAGCTCACAAAAGTACTCCGTGACTCTTTTGTTGGCAACTCTAAGACAGTTACGATCTCTTGCATTTCTCCAAATGAAGGGTCATGCGAGGATACTATCAACACATTGAGATATGCATATAGCTTTGTATATTTTTGCAAGCATCAACAAATTGTCAGTTGCTAGAATTGTTTGAATGATATGTTTATTCAATTAAACGGGGTTAAAAGTTTATCCAAAAGTGGAAATGCAAAAAGGGACCAGACTATAAATTCATTTGCCCAAGCTAACACGAACAACACAACTGCAACAACTGTGCCTATTCCTAATGAGGTAGATGACTTCTATGAGCAACAATGTTAGACCCTAAAATTTTCAATTATTATCAATTTATTTGTTTAATTATTTATTTATGATTTTTTTGATTATTTTAGAATTTAGTCATTAATTTAGTGAGCATGAATAGAGACTTTATGTTATTAATAGGCTAAGTAATTAGTATACTTTATGTTAAAAGAAGGAAGGGTAAACTTGGAAGGGCAAAACAAAGGATGGGCAATTTTGGAAGAACAAGACAAGAATTGTCTTGAATTAAGAAAGAAGAAGAGAGAAGTCATGAGAAAGGGAATAAAAGAGAGAAAAAACTTGAAAGAAGAGAGGAGAGGAAGAAGAATCATGGAAGCTAGGGAAGAAGAAGAGAAAATTGTGAGAGACAAAGAAATAAGAAGGAAAAAGAAGAGAAAATCTTTTTATCAAGGTAAGTTCATCTTTTTCTTCTTGCTTTGTTAGAGAAGGAGTCAGAGAGAGAAAAGAGGTTTTGTGTAGAGAATGGAGGGTTTGTGTTGGAAGAAGAGGAAGAAGGAACCTATTTGATTCCTAGGGTTTCTAAACTAGGTCTTGGGTTTTCTAACCTAGATAGTTTATGGGAAGTTAAGGTTAAACCTAATTTTTGTATTTATTTCAATTTTGTGTGATTGTTGAAGTTTTTGAATTTTATTAGAATGTTGTTTTGAATGAAACCTTGGTTGTTTTAGGAAACCAAGAGAATCTTACCCAAGAGCAAGAGAAAAAATAACCTTAAGTTAGATTTTTGCAAGCGAAATTAGGTGGGTAATGTATTTATGGTTGTTGTGAAATTGAGCAAAATCTTGCCTATGTGTGTATGTTGATTTCTTGAATTTGACTTGTTGTGAATGTTGGAAATTGCAGATTGATGATTATGTTATACCCTGAAAAAGGTTATAATATTTTGTATAAACGAAAAGAAGAAAAAGCATGAAAGTATGAGCAAATGATAAAACAAATATGTGCTTTTGTTTAAGTAAGAGTGGAATCATTCTGTTTTTCACGTGCACGTTGACAAAAGCCTTCTCCCGGCTGCCCACTTATGACATATGAGATCCGAAAATGGACTCATTTTGTTCATGGTGTAAACTTCAGTTTCTCCAATCTGTTTCTATGGAACCCTCAAGCCATTTGTTTGTGCATTGCATCTTCGAATTATCAAGTGTGACGCATTTGAGTGTTATGTTTAATAACTAAAGTCTATGTTATGTGTTATAAGTTTTGAGCTGAATTGATTAATGCTTGAATTACTAGAATAGATTGAGAATTTGAATTGCTAGAGTAGAAAGAGAATGTTGAATCGTTAGATATATACATACATATGCTTGAATTTGTGGTTAATTGTCGCTGGCTATAAATATATTAGTTACTGAGCTGTGTAGCTCACCCCACTACTCCCTCCTCAGGTATAGAACGAGACGGTTAGCAATCCTTGCAAGGCATCGGAAACTCCAAGATAGTTAGAGACTTTAGTACTAAGTTAGTGAACATTTTGGATAACTTCATAAGCATATCAACATTGAGCATCCTTTTTGTATTTTGTTTTAAGTTAGTGATCTGTATGTTGATTTGTAATGGAAGCTTGTATAAACTCTACTTGGATTCTTTAATGAAATATGATTGTGTTTTGCTTGTGATTCTCAAAATTGGTATATTGCATTCTCAATCCTTTCATAGGTGTAGAAATTGTGTTTTGATTTCAAGGGAAAAACTATATTAATCTAGGTTGAATTAGGCAAATTTGTAGATTATCCTCTTAGCTTTCCAATGGTATGAAGTATGAAATTTTTGAACATCGGAGTTGAGAGATATGATCATTATAAGTTGGTGATGCAGCATAGGATGCATATAGGACAGCTAGAGTAAATTTTAAGAATTTGTTAGATGTGTTGAATCATTTGAGTTGAGATTTGAGAGTTTAATGAAATCAATTTGATAATTGAACGTTTAAGGATTGATATTGCATTAGAAGAAGTGAATTTGGGAAGATTATGAGTAAACATAATGTTAGAATGGATGTAGGAACCATTGGAAAGGTTTTAGAGGGGTTTGGGGGTCACATTTGTCTGTTAGACAGACATTAGGTGTTGGACCCCGAACTTTTCTCAGATTTGTGAATTTTAATCTGACATTAAACGAGAAATTGAGGTGACTTAGTCATG
>JANVCQ010000026.1:16835-27554 GCA_025531925.1 Erythroxylum plowmanianum | reverse complement strand
AACTTACATTGTTGGGTCAAGATAAGATGAGTATGCTTATATGATTAGATGCATATATGTTTGATTGTGTGGCTCATCGCCAATGACTATAAATATATTAGTTACTGAGTTGTGTAGCTTAACCCAATATTTTTCCCACTCCTCAGGTGCAGATCGAAAAGATCAGTGATCCTTGTAAGACATTTGGACACATTCTAAGATAGTTAACTTTTGTACTAAGTTAGTAGCTAGACTTTTGGATAGCTTTATAAGCACATTGAACATTGAGCATTCAATGTATTTTTGTATCTTGTGTTAAGACTTTGATGTGATATTGATTTGTAATTAAAGCTATGTATGAACTTCATTTTGATTTGGAAATGAATGAAGAATTGAAGAAGTTTCCCATATGTATGTGCTTAGTCATCTTGTAGTTGTACATTTCTTATTTCAAGTCTTCCATAGGTGTAGAAATTGTGTTTTTCCTTCAGGGAAAAAACTGGATCAATATAGGTAGAATTAAACAAAGTTTTCTTCTTGGAAGTTGTAGATTATCTTTCTAGCTTTCCGATGATATATATTATGAAATTTTTGGACATTGGAGTTGGGAGATATGATTATTAGAAGTTTGTGATACTGAATAGGATGGACTTTTGGGACAGCTGCATTGATTGGGAATTTTAGCCCTTATACAGGCAAAATTTGTTTTTGAGGTCTTCATGGAAGTTGTAGGTCTAGACGTTCTCGTCAAAATGGTCTTTGAACAACCTTAATTCAATAATTATAGTAAATTATCAAAACGGTCTTTTTATCAAGACAGGTTGGAGGAAGAAAAAAGGAAAGAGGAAAGTTGTGATCGCGATGAAGCACGATCACAACATTGCGTTGGAGTAGGAAAGTCACAATTGCAACTCGCGACATTGCGCAGGCACGCTAGGTCGTGATCGTGCACAGCCCCCCAGACCTAAGCACCTATCACTCTTTTGGCCATAACTTTTTTGTCCGACCTCCAAATGATCTGATTTTTAAAGCATTAAATTCTTAACACATTTATCTATCTCTTCACAAAAATTTATAGCTTTTGGTAGTAATTTGAAAAAGATTGATTGAATCAGAGTGAGGGGATCGGTTGGAAGAGTGTGAGTTGGATATTTTTACTAAACATACTATAGTATTTTGGTGAGATCTTAATCTGTGGAGCTCCAATTGTGATGATTATTGTCTTAAATAAACTAGGAACATAGAGATACAAATTATATGAAGGAATCAAATTTTAATTCGGTCTCTAAGACTTTCAATTTCTGAATGGAAGTTGGGTACAGTGTACTATTTCAGTTTAATAGCAGTTCGAAAATGTTTAGGCTATAACTTTTAGATTTCTAAACCAAATGGAATAATTTTAGTGTCATTAGAAACTTAAGACAATGGAGAACAAATGTTCTGAAGAAGCCAAATTGAAATTCTGATTTTTGGTTTCCTAAAATCTAAAGTTGAAGAAATGAGTTTGCCGATGTTTTTATGACTTCGAATGTTAGGCTCTGGAAACGGGGTCCAACAAGTTCACTTTGTCAACTATCACTAAGTTTGACATTGATAAATTAGATGGAAAGATTAGTTTCACAATTTGGCGTGTCCAAGTGAAAGTTACCACTTACCTTTACATAACATGGATTGCGAAAGGCTTTGAATGGAAAATCTAAGAAGCCAAACACTATGAGCGATGAATAATGGGAGGACCTCGATAAGAAAGCCCTTTCAGCAATTCAACTATGTCTTTCCCAAGAAGTTTTGCATGAGTTAATTAACAAAACTACAACGACCTGGTTATGGTTGAAATTGGAGTCACTTTATATGGCAAAGAGCCTCGCCAATAAGCTTCACCTAAAGGAACTTTTTCACCATCTAAATATAAGAAGGTACCTTTGTTCAAACTCACTTAGATAAGTTCAATTCTCTCTTAATTGGCCTTGAAAATCTTGATGTAAATATTGACGATGAGGATAAAGTTGTTTTGCTTGTTTGCTCACTTTTCCATTGATATGAGCATTTTAAAGAAATCATGTTGTATGGAAATTGTAATACCTTATGCTTAGAGGATGTTAAAACAAACTTGTTGTCTAAGGAAAATTTTGAAACTAAAATTTCATTAATGCCTCAAGGTGTGAGTTTGATTGTTTTTATTTTGAAAATTAAAAATAGTCATTGAAATTGTAAAGAATGGGGCATCATGTCTAAATAATACATAGGGGTATTATGGAAATTCCCCTCAATTGAATAAGTAGACAATTAAAAGAACTTATCATTTCACTAATAAAGAATATAGGAGACTGGAGGGAAGTCTTCTAGTCCATGCTTTTCCCAAATTAGGGTATTCCAGATGGATTTCAGAGAACTCCAAGTGTCAGGGTACGGAGAGAGCCATAGGTAAGAGTGCCTTACCTCATCAATCTTCTCATTGTTACTAATTAATTCCAATTTTTGGTTGACCCAAGATATACCAAATGTCACTTGGTCATCTTCACCTTCATGTTCTAGATTTCATCTCCCCCAGTTATTTTATAGTTCCCTGTTTGTAGATTTCCATCACATGCTCTAGTCCTTACCAATATCTTATTAGACTCCTCGGGATTCTACAAACGCTTGGGAATAGTTAGCTTGTTTAGAAGGGCACCATGGGTATATAAAGGGTTGTTCTCTAATATTGTAGATAATACTCTCTAAGGTTTCCCGAAGAGGTTTCACCTTTGTTTAGAACCTTATGAGGTTATGTTCTTTCCAAATCTCATATGTGCAGGTTCCAACTCCTAGTATATAAACCTCATTATAGTCTTTAAGAATTTGAGAGTTGTCCAAGAACCAATTGGACATCTCTTTCAAAGTTTGGTAAGTAATGTTCTAGAAACTTTTTTTTATAATGTTACAAATTGTGGCTGAATAAGGGAAAACAAAAAATAGATGATCACTACTTTCCCTCCCCTAGATTGTTAAGAGAAGGACTCATGAGAGGCAAAATAACAGTAAGAATAAGGAAAAATAGGTCAAAATATAGAGGCAAAAATTTAAGTAAAACTTGTCATTACTTTAAGAAGCAACAATATGAGATTTATGAGTACTATAAGTTGAAAATCAAAATGAGAGACAAGGGAAGGCCAAAGGCAAGCAACAAGAAAAGTATATCAAGGCTAACATTGTTGACACAAATTTTGACTATAATGTTCCTTTAACTGTTGACATTGAGCAAAGGTCGAGGAGCATAATGAATTTGAGCTGCATATTTCATATAAGTCCTTATGAGGATTGGTTTTCAACCTAAGAGCCATATGATGGTGGTTCGTTTTATTAATATAGGGTTATCGACAAATATATAGTCAAGATTAACACACGTTATGGTGTCGTTTATACTTTGATCGGAGTCAAACATGTCCTTGATTTAAGCAAAAATCTCATATCATTCAATACACTATAATCTCTTGGTTGTAAGTACTCTGCTCAGGGTGGAGTTTTAATGGTAATTAAAGGAACTCTTGTGTTAAGGTATATGGTAGTCTGTATGTTTTGTAGGTTCTACCATTATAGGCTTGATTGCAGTTGTTTCCTCTACTTTCCACCCTGATGTAACAAAACCTTGACACATGCATTTGGGTCACATAATTAACAAAGGCATGTCAATTTTAAGCAAGCGTGGTTTGTTGGATGGACAAAACACTACTAATATTGATTTTTGTGAACATTGTGCTTTTGGAAAACGAAAGAAAGTTAGATTTTTTGCAGATCTTAATAAGACCAATGGCACACTTAATTACATCCATTATGATCTTTTGGGTCCCTCCAATGTTTCCTCATTGGAAGGAAAAAGATATCCAATAACCATAATTGATGATTTTTAGAGTAAATTCTGGGGTTTTTTTTTTGAAACATAAGAATGAAGTTTTTATCACTTTTAAGGAGTGGAAGATCTTGATAGAGAACCAAACTGGCAAAAAGGTGAAAAGGTTTCATACTGATAATGGTCTTGAATTTTGTGAACATAAGTTTGGATTTTTTTTCACACAAAAGGGCATTTCCAGACATAAGACTTTAGTTAGTAAGACCTAGCAGAATGGTGATGTGGTGAGGATGAGCTACACACTACCAGAAAAAGCTTAATGTATGTTTTTCACTATTGGGTTGTGGTACCAACATGGTCAATAAGCTAAAACTATTTCTACAACAACCTATGTAGTGAATCTTTCACCTTATAGATAATTTGATAGCAAATTTCTAGAGGAAGTATGGACCGGTAACTCTATTGATTATTTTAATTTTGAAAAATTTAGCTATCCTATTTATGTTCATATCGATAAGAGAAAGATATCTCCCTATGCTAAAAAGTGCATTTCTGGGGCTATGGATCTGGTGTCAAAGGTTATCACATATGGTGTCCTGACCCTAATGTTTGTAGAGTTATACTTAATGTCTACCTTTAATGAAAATGCATTGTTATCTTCTTGAAAAGATGCTTGTGTTCCATCTTCTATTACAAGTGAACAGGAGGGTATTAGCGGAAAGTTGGAGTTTAAAATTAGGGTTCACTTGCTTAATAATGATACTCTATCATCTTCCACCTCCCAATCTAGTAAAGATCAAATGGAAGAAACAATTCAAATAAGTCCACCGCAACAAGTCCATTACAGCAACCTTAACCTCATCCTCAACCATCCATAACAAGAGATCATGCTTATAGACAGTCAAAAATGCCTACCAAGTGTTCTAATTATAATTGTGATTTGGTTACATATGCCTTGATAGTTGCACAGGAGACTAAAGGTTATGATGAACCTAAAAGCTATTTCAAGCCATCTCTAATGCAAATTTTGATAAGTGGTTAGATACAATGCAAAAAGGGGTTGAGAATCTCAACAAGAATGAGACATGCAATTTAGTTAAGCTACTTAAAGGCAATCGAGTCATTACTTGCAAGTGGATTTACAAGGTTAAGGAATGCATCCCTAGGGTTGAAAATAAGATGTATACGACAAGATATATAGTTCGTTGCTTTGACCAGAGAAAGGGTGTTGATTTTAATGAAGTTTTCTCTCTTGAAGTTCGCCATACATCTATTAGAATTCTATTATTTTTGGTTGCTTTGTATGACCTTAAGCTAGAAGAATTGGATGTTAAAACTGCGTTTCTCTCTGGTAATCTGGATAAGGAGATTTATATTCAATTGCCCAAGGGTTTTGCAATTCCTGGAAAAGAGCATAATGTTTTTTAGATGAAGAAGTCCCTTTAAGAATTGAAATAATCATCTAGATAATGATGTCGATGCTTTGATGCTTTTATGATTAGGCAAGGCTACTCTAGGAATAATTATGACTATTATGTTTACTCTTAGTAAATTCATGATGGGTTAGTTATCTTTTTACTTCTATATGTTGATGACATGTTAATTGTTGCACTAAACATTGTTCTTGTCAACAAGTTGAAGGCCTAGTTATGTACAAATTTGATATGAAGGGTTTAGGTCTTGCAAGATTCTAGGAGAGATAAGTAGGGATTGTTAAAATTACACTTGTCACAAAAGAGTTATATTTTGAAGATGCTAGATAGGTTCAATATGAGCCATTATAAGCATGTCACCATTCCTTTAACTGCTCATTTTTATTTGTCATCTCGTCAATGCCTCGAGACAAATGAAGGTAAATCTCACACGTCCTTTGTTCCTTATAGTAGAGCAGTTGGGAGTCTTATGTATGTTATAATATGTACTTGACCTAACTTTGGCTTATACAGTAAGTGCTGTGGCCCACTGCATGCACAATCTTGATAAAGAACATTGGAAAGATATCAAATGGATCCTAAGGTATTTGAAAGGGGCCAGTAATGTTGGTTTAGTTTTGATAAGAATAGAGTTGATCCTGGAGGTGTGATTGCGTATATGGATGCTAACTTTGGTAGTGATCTTGACCGAAGGAGATTTTTGTTAGCTTAGATTTTTACCTTGTGTTATTTAGCCATTAACTGGTACTCTTCTTTACAACATATCGTAGCCTTATCTACTACCGAATTAGAATATATTTCAACTATTGAAGGTGTTAAAGAAGCAATTTGGCTTTGTGGCTTAATTATTAAACTCGGCTTAAAGCAAGATATTCTTATGGTTTTTTGCAATAGTCAAAATACCTTGCATTTATCTAGGAATAATAAGCACCACTCTTGAACCAAACACATAGACGTGAAGTGTCATTTTCTTTGGAATACTATTGATGCAAGTAAGGCTACTGCGGAGAAAATACATACTAAGGATAATTCTGCTGAAATGTTGACTAAACCACTCCTGTTAGCTAATTTCATTCAATGATTAAACTTAGCCAACATTGTTCGTGTTTGAATCCTTCCAGTTTTTTGAGTGAAGCCATTCATGTTCTTTTTTGGATACTTGAGTCAAGTGGAGATTTGTTGGAGTATGACTCAACTCTCTCACCCTGCTCACTGATTGATGTCGTACTGGCTTGTTAAGATCATGAAAAAGTTTTTTTCCTCTCTATTATACAACATATTTGTGGCTCTCCTTACAACTTTGTTTTCATCTAACATCCAGGAGCACAATATAGGAATTTTGTCTTGTAACAGGCATAATATGTTCTTTTTATGTCTTTTATCCTTCTCACCTTTGTACCATTAGGGCATAATTGAACATTGTATGCCATTTTCAATTTTGAATATATTCTTGTGAGACTTGTTTATATGTGTGAGTGAAAATTTCTCAGCCTTCGTGAGAGATGGAGAAAGTTTAGTGAGTTTCAAAACACTACATACCCCTTTTGAACATAATGAAATTGGTTATTTGCTCTATGGGTTTCCTACATAATTTTTGTGTTTCTATAAAACTCTTATTTTCTTATTTTTTGCTAGCTTTGAATGTGTTTTACATTTATTCACTAAACTTTGGCCCTAAAGAAAGTGTTCAACCTCTGGTTGCTATTTCATTTATGTTATTAATAATAAACAATGGTAAGAATTTCAGAAAATGAACCTTAGGCCAGGTGAAGCTACATTTTACCAATTGAACGTTGTGCCACACCAGGCCTTTGTAAACGACGAGGGAGAAAGTGGGGGAAAGGTAGACGATAGCGACGTTAAGACTTGCCATGAAAGCCTTAAACCCCCCGACTTCTGATGCGGAACCCCAAGGTTAAAGAACCCGAAACCCTTTAAACACACACTTTGGATAAAAACATGAACAAGATGAAATCTCCAACCCTAATGAACCGTCGATCAATTATATGAAAGGAAACACATATAATAAGGTTGATTTGAAAACAAGAATAGAAAGTCGCCACAAGTGTTTACCTTGATAAGAATTATATTCTTGATGCAATAGAAAAAGACAAGAAATGCTTCCTTAAGAATTCGTTATTTATCCAATCTAATCCTAAACAATGTTTATTATGATGAATTTATACCTCTTAAAAAGAAAGAAACCCTAACTACATAAAAAAGGCTTTAAACATGGGCCTTTCACCAAAATAATGAAAGCTCAAACTAATATTTCTAAAATACAATCTATTAAATCTAAAAGTTTTAAACATGCCCAAAAAAAAGTAGTGGGCTGCTGAAAGTTATGCTTCTAACATAAAATAATTAATTAAATAAGAAGGAAAATCTTCTTGCTTATTCCATCCAACTTGAATAGTTATCTTGTCATTAGCTCTCATTGTCTCTTGAGATTCCATGCCATCTATAATTCGGCCCATATAGGATTGAAGCACTTCTTTTAACTTCTTAGCTCTTGATCTTGTTATTGGTCCCTCCAACATTACTACCTCATTTTTGGCGCTATTTCACTTACAACGTCCCAAGGTCGTGCTCATATCATCCCCTTCCTCTTCAAAAGGACTCGTCCTCGAATTTGAATCAAAGTCAAAAGGAGATAAGTTAGAAACATTAAAAGTATCACTAACATTATACACACCTAACAAGTCTATCTTGTATGCATTGTCATTGATGTGTTCTAACACTTAGAATGGTCCATCACCCCTTGCATCAAGTTTTGACTTCCTTTGTTGTGGAAACCTTTCTTTTCACATATGCACCCAAACTTAATCACTTGGTTCAAAGAGAACTTGCTTTCTACTTCTATTTGCTTTTGGTGCATATATGTGATTCTTTTTTTCAATTTATGCACATGCGTTCTCGTGTATTGTTTTAACCAAGTCAACTATCTTCTTGCCATCTAAACTAGCAATCTCAGTTAAAGGTAAAGGCATCAAATCTAACACAATTAATGAATTAAAATCAAACATAATTTCAAATGGAGAATAACCTATAGAAGAATGTATAGAACAATTATATGCAAACTCAATGAATGACAAACAATCTTCCCAAGTTTTCAAGTTCTTCCTAACAATTGCACGCAACATGATTCCTAAAGTCCTATTAACTACCTCAGTTTGTCCATCAATCTGTGGATGATATGTAGTAGAAAATAAAAGCTTAGTACCCAACTTTCCCAACAAACTCTCTAAAAGTGACTTAGGAACCTAACATCCCTATCTGAAAAAATGGTCCTTGGCATACCATAAAGTCGAACCACTTCCCTAAAGAAAATATCAGCAATGTTTGTTGCTTCATCTGTTTTTTATCAAGCAATGAAATGAGCCATTTTACTAAATCTGTCCACAACAACAAATATGTTATCTCTACCTTTCTTAGTTCTAGGTAAATCTAATACAAAGTCCATAGATATATCAGTCTCAAGTCCACTAGGTATAGGTAAAGGTGTATACAAACCATGAGGCATAGACCTAGACTTGGCTTGTTTACATGCAATACACTTGACACAAACCCTTTCCACATATTTTCTCATATTTGGCCAACAAAAATGTTCGTTAAGCATATCTAAGGTCTTTTGCACACCAAAATGCCCCATTAACGCTCCATTATGTGATTCGCTAACAAGCATCTCTCTAATAGAACATGCAAGACAAATTTGTTTACCCCTAAAAAGATATCCTTTATGCCTATAGAACTTATCAAATGCAGCGTGTTCATAAGCTTGATATACATTAGCGAAATCAACATCTTCAATATAGAACTTTTTCAAATGCTCAAATCTAAGTAACTTAGAAGTAAGCATAGAAATCAAAGCATACCTTCTCGATAATGCATTAGCCACAAAATTTTCCTTATCTTGCTTGTTTTTAATCGCATACAAAAATGTTTCAAGATACTCCACGCAATTTGCATGCCTTTTACTTAATTTCTCTTATCCCTTCAAGTACTTGAGAGATTGATGATCACTATATATCACGAACTCTTTAGGTAGTAAGTAATGTTCCCAAACTTCAAGAGCTCTCACTAAGACATAAAGCTCCTTATTATAAGTGGAGTAGTTCAAAACTAATCCCCTTAACTTCTCACTAAAATATGCTTCGGGACGATTCGCCTGCATTAAAATAGACCCTGTACCAATCCCAAAAGCATCATATTCAATTTCAAAAGTCTTAGAAAAATTAGGTAACGTAAAACAGGTGTAGTACATAACTTTTCCTTTAAAGTGTTAAATGCATTTTCTTATTCTTTCTCCCATCTAAAACCAACATTCTTTTTAATGATTTCATTCAATGGAGCAGCAATAATAGAGGAATCTTTAACAAATCGCCTATAAAAACCTGTTAAGCCATGGAAACTCCTAACCTCACTAACTGACTTAGGTGTCGACCATTCTTGAATAGCTTTCACCTTTTTAGAGTCAACCTCAACTCCCTTAGAACCTACCACAAATACTAAAAAGACAACTTTATCCATGCAAAATGAACTCTTCTTAAGTTTTGCATAAAACTTCTCTTTCCTAAGCACATCTAAAACAATCTTAACATGCATGATATGTTCATTTAAATTCTTACCGTAAATCAAAATGTTATCAAAATAAACAACCAAAAATTTACCAAGGAATTCATGCAAAACATGATTCATTAAGCGTATTAAAGTACTAGGTGTATTGGATAAGCCAAAATGCATAACTAACTACTCATATAATCCATATTTGATCTTAAATGCAGTCTTCCATTCATCACCTCTTTCATCCTAATATGATGATAGGAACTTTTTAAATTAATTTTAGTGAATATGCAAGCATCATGCAACTCATCTAGCATATCATCTAATCTAGGAATAGGATGACGATACTTTACAGTTATCTTATTGATCACTCTATAGTCCACACACATCTTCTAAGTTTCATCTTCCTTTGGCACTAAAAGAATTGGCACAGCTCAAAGACTCATACTCTCCCTTACGTACCCCTTCTTAAACAATTTATCCATTTGCCTTTATAATTCCTTCATCTCCTCTGGATTGCTTCAGTAAACTGGACGATTAGGAATTTGAGCTACTAGTACTAAGTCAATTTAGTGCTCAATCCTTCTAAAAAGTGGTAACCTATGGGGTATCTCTTTAGGGAAAACATCATAATAATCCTACAACAAGGTCACAAACTGTTGGGACGTGATCTCGGAACCGGATCCCAACCGAAAAAGTGTATCAAAATCGGAAGAATCGAAAAGCGAAGCCAACAGCACGGACGAAAACACGAATCGGATCATATAGCGAAACAAAGCGAAGCAAATACAAAACAAATGGAAATCGAAATCGAATACGAAAACGAAACGAATATGAACCGTATTGAAAAATCGAATAACAAAATGCGGAAACAAAAATGACAACAGAAAACGAATCGAATAACAAATCGGATACGAA
>JANVCQ010000020.1:23410-48829 GCA_025531925.1 Erythroxylum plowmanianum | reverse complement strand
CTTTGCTTCCTTCCCATGCCTTTCGAAGCTTTCCTTTCTTCTTTTTCACAGAGAATGTCTTGCTAAGAGCTGAAAGGATAAAAAATTGTCAGAACTCTTCCGTGCGAAACCATGACAAGGAAAATGATTTTGTTGAAGTATATACAGTTGCAACATAATGCCAGAAGTAACTATAAAAGATTCGCCTAAACTGACCTTCCTGGAGTTGACTAGGGGTAAAGTCCTGTAAAGAAATAATTTCCAAGTAAGAAAGGTTTGATTTATCATGGAGCTCTAACTTCCTCGGAGGAAAGTCAAAGGAAACTTCTATAATGCTTAAATGTCAATCAAATCACTAAGATGGTGAACTTCGAAAGCTAAATGCCGATTCCATAAATAGTCACGCAATGTTACATAAGATTGACGTTGATCATCTCCTTATGTGGACCAAAAACCTACAGCAGTGTACTACTAAGTAGGAAAACTTAAAAGCAGATTTAAGTTAAATATGAAGATTCTCTCAATGGAGTTGTCTCTGTAAATAGCATGTTAGATTAAAAAATCTGTCCACAATGATGCATGTGTCATTTTCCGTACTTTTGTCTGTTTGAGGGATAACAAATAGGCAGCCATGAAGCATGCAATGCCTTCTACTATGTCTTCTTCTCGAACAAGAACATAATCCTCTTGATCTGAAATATCATTTTCATCTTCCCATAGATCACTTTTGCTGACCATGTCCCAAGAACTACCTTCTTCTGTGACCACATGGAAGTTCATTAGATTAGGCACCATGAAAAGGCAAACAGAAGCAGACAGATTTTAGCATAGAGCTCACCAAGGCTTAACTTTGAAAATGCAATCAGGCACCAAAGTAAAAATTTAGGCCACTAAAACCCCATTTGCAGCTAATTCTAACTAGAAACTTTCCTGGTGCTTACCAGCGAGAGTTTTTGAAACTGAAATTTGAGCAGATTCCAACTTTTCAAGAAAATCAGGGCCTTCCAATCTAGATTTGAGAAGGTCACACAACTGCAGGAAGAAAAACAAACATAAAACACCTGAATTACACTCCTGATAGCCATAAAAGGTAAAGAAAATCACATTTAGTTCAAGCCGGGATGAAATCTCCTTACACTAAAGCTACACCAGATGCAGATTGTTCAGTACACAATCAATGGAACACGAAAAACAAGCTACGATACATTATATTAAAAATTGGAGAACTAGGAGCAAACGGAATAACAAAAACATTAAGCAATCGTGAAATGGATTTATATTCCAACTTGGCATGGCTTTACATGAAAAATGCCATGCAGTATAAAAACCTTAGTTAACTGAGAGTCAAAATTGAACTTACTGGGGACGTAAAGGAAAACAGACCAAGGGGGGACAAAAAGAAGAAGAAGAAGAAGAACAAACTATTTTATATATTTTTCTTGTGTAATCATTATGTAGAGAAAGGTGAACGAGGAGCTAAAAGTAAAAATGAACGGAGCGTAATTAAGTTCCCACATAACATCTTGGCGTAGAATTTCATTTGAATATTCAATCAACTCTCAAAGACCAAACATCCAATCAGAACCCAGAAACAATCAAACCCTAACCTCATCGGCTTCATGGTCGACAGGCGAGCCCGGTGATTCCTCCTGCATCTGCTTCGACTCCCGTTTCCCGCACTCGTTCTCATCGTCATCATCGTCAGCGTCGCCGCCGTTACTAAGTAATTCGAGAGCTCTCTGGCACTCCCCGATCACAGCCTGTAAACTCTTCTTCTTCACGCGAACCCGATCTTTATCGGCTTTATTCTTCCTCTCGTCCTCCACAGCCACGAAAGGATTGGAGCTGGAGACCTCAATCTCCATAGCCCCGGTTAAAGAATTCTGTCTTTTGGGTTTTTTTTCCTTTATTCCCACCGCAAACCCCAGAATCCAATTCAGTTAAATCAAATTCGATTTAACCGAGTTCAACTCCGGTCCATTTCATAGCTTTTCTCGAGGGATCCGAGGTAAGAGTTTACACATCTACTGGAATTCCAGCATGTGATTGTTCACACAAGAGCAGTAAAGTGGTCTGATCCTTTTTTCTGAGATTTTGATAATAACATGGAATGAAATTGATTGTGGTTGGTACTTGGCACGGTTTGGTCTCTATTTTCCTTTTTTTTTTCTGTTACTACTTATTAATAAATAAATATGGACTTTCTGAATGATTGCTTTTAAAGCTTAGTTTTGATAATAAATGCTTTTTAATCTAACCCAACGCGATCTCGCTTCATACAAAACAAAGCCAGTTTTCAATTAGCATTTGATTGATCCAAAGGTCTCCACTTTTATTTTCTACCGTTGTTGTTTCCGTTTCCTTTCCAAATTCGGCCTTTCTTAAAGCCCTCCAAAACAATCGTATTTGAAGCCCAAACCCCTTCATCATTTGTTAATCAACCTGTACAAAGTTTAAACACAACCACCAATCAGCTCAATCCTCGTTAAAGTAACCATAATTTCAATATGATTAATATGTAAATACAATAGTTTATAATTTACAAATTGTATCGATTTCTCTTCTTACAACTCTCCTCCAATTCGCACATTATGTAAAATTATCATAATCGCATGACTTCAACAATATGTACATGAAAAAATTGAGATAATTCTACAAATGTAAAGAAGGATATGCTATAAATACTAATTCCTTTATATTTCATGCATATTTATAATAGAATTTAGACTGTTTCATAATTTAATTGCAGTTGTAATTATAATTAGTTCTAATTAAATATTAATTATGTCTAAATAAGGTATAATATCTAACATTTATCGAATATATTATATTTGACCTTAAAGTTTTTCAAATTTAATAATCAAGTCTAACTTGATTAAATTATCTTATATATATTTAATCCTTTTTTATATGTTACGTATAAGGTTTCCATATGTTAAAAATGAATATAAATTATAATCCTAAACTGTATTTAAGATTAAATAAATTAAATTTCTTTAATTAAGTAATTAAATAGTTTATGACAAAAGGTTAAGATTAGCTATTAATAATATTAAGAATATTAAAGTAGTTTTGACTATTCTTTTTGTGCATTTTTTGTATAAATTAAACATTTCATCTTATAATTCCCTGTTATACATATAGCATGTAACTAATATCTATTATATTTGATTTGTTCATATTAGTTCTCTAACATTAATAAATTATTCTTTTAATAACATTTAAAATTTATTCATTTGAAAACTATTTCTTATTTAATTTCTCAAAATTCAAGATCACTTTAAATATATAATATGATTAACATATAAAATATAATAAAGTATGAATCTTAATTCGTAACTTATTCTAAAACTTGATATTTTTATTGTCATTTCCCTCAAATCGTTTATGAATTTAGCTCATCTCAACCATTATAGTCACACAATTGAATGGCCTCTAATGGTATCTATAGAATATGTTGATGGAACTTTACAACTGAGACTTTAGCTCACTTGAAACCAAAGCCTATTTATAATATGATTTGGACATTTTAGTCATTTAATTTTAAATTTTCTAATTTTAGTTAAACTTTAACTTGAATTATAATTAATTCTAATTAAATAATAATTATGCTCAAATAAGACCCAAACTCTTATAATAGTTCTTATTTATTATCTATTTCATAATTAATTATAAAGTTTCTCAAACTTTATAATAAATTTCAACTTTATTAAAACGTCTCTAACTCATTCTTTGTATATGACCCTTTAAGTTTCCAAATTTGTTAGCAATAGACATAAATTATAACCCTAAATCATATTTAGGACTAGATAAATTAATTCTAGCACTCTATTAATTTATCTTTAATTATCTTATTAAACAATTTATATCTATAGATCAAGATTGCTAGAATTAATTTATCTAATTTATCTTTAATTATCTTATTAAACAATTTATATCTTAGATCAAGATTGCTATAATTAATTTATCTAATTTATCTTTAATTATCTAACTAAACAATTTATATCTAATAGATCAAGATTGACATATAAAAATACAATATTATCATCTAAATATTTAAGAATGTTAAAGAAGTTTTGACTAACTTTTTCATGCATGAACTTTTTTGTATAATTTTCATCATATAATATTCTAATTAGACATAGGATATTAAATTAATATCTACTTTATCAAGTCTAATCATGTTTGCTCTCCACCATTAGTAATTGATTCAATCAAAGACATTTGTACCCTATTTTACAAAGTGTCATTCCACCTTGCCCAATATTTTTCAAATTAATACTAATCGAGAATAATAAAACATTCTCCTTAATTATTGTAGGGTGATGAATCATATATTGATAATTCAATTATCTTCGTATAGTTCATTTTATATCCAATGATTAATGACTAAGTTATTTTTTATTAGAATAGGTCATAAGTGATATCAAAATATAATAAATCCCTATACGAGAAACTTTGGATATATCAAGTTAAAGAATCACTTATATAATCATTACAATAAAAATATATATATAGACATAAAATTAATATTTCAACTGGTTTTCTAAGATGAGGTTAGCTTAGTAAACTTATATTATAACAAGCACCTACACATTTGTCTATCTTTATGCTTTAGTCTAAAGATCGACTAATTCCTTCATAAAGAAAAACTTAATATGTGCTAGTCTTTTTATGCTTTATTATTGTTCAGTCTCAATAGAACAATAATTAGGAATAATTTAAGGAAAATATATAAATACAATATGAATGTCATAATTATGATCTCATCATAATTTTGTTTGCAATATATATTCATTCCATATAGTTTATCATATCAGGTTATAATATTTATAATAAAATATTATATCAGGTTCTCGCAGATATATCCTCCTTCAGGTATTCCCCGTCTTTTTTACTGTTTTTGTATACTACATCATTCTTATATTGTCTCATTTGCATGCGGGTCTACCGGAAACAGCCTCTCTATTATGTAGGGGTAAGGCTGCGTACTATCGGACCTCCCCAGACCCTACTTCACTGCGGGATTTCAGACTGGGTGATGATGATGATGATGATGATGATGATATAGTTTATCATATACATGTAAATATTTATAATTAAAAAAAATCCTTTAAATAATTATCTCATTTAACTATAACTAACCGATTGACTGTAGGGTATAAACCAACATTATAACAGTTGACTTTTTCTTACAACTCTCATCGAATTAACATGTTATATAAAATCATTACAGTCACATAAGAGTTCAAAATCTAATAGTTTCTACATGAATAAGTTGAGAAAGTTCTATAAGGATTGAGAAGGATAGGCCAAAAATTATAACTCCTTTAGAGTTCCCACTATTTATAACAAAGTTTAGACTTTTAGATAATTTAATTGAATTGTAGTTATATTTAAATTTATTATAATTATAATTCATTACTACTAAATATTAATTATGTCCAAATAAGATATAATATTTAATATTAATCCTTATTTATCGCATATCTTATATGTGACCTTAAAATTTTTTAAACTTAATAACCAAGTCCAATTTGATCAAATTATCTTTTGTCTCTTTATCCTTTTTTATATGTTAAATATTAGGTTTCTAAATGTTAAAAATGAATATAAAGTATAATCATAAACTATATTTAGGATTAAATGAATTAAGTTTCTTTAATTTATGTTTAATTATGTGATTAAAGAGTTTATATCAAAATATTAAGATTGTTGTTAGGACTGTTAAATTGATTTTGACTAATCTTTTCATGTAAGATTTTTTTGTATGAATTAATCATTTCATTATATAATCTCCCTATTACATATATATAGCGTATAAATAATGTCTACCTATTTGATTTGATCATATTAGTTCTCCAAAATTACTAAATTATTCTTTTAATGACATTAAAAAACTATTTTCAAAGTTCTATTCTACATTGGTTAGGGATTTCTCAAACCAATAGTAATTGAAAACAAGAGAATATTCTTTCTAATTAATTTAAGGTAATGAATCATATATTAATCATATAACTACTTTCTTATAGTTTATATCATATTGAGTTACCTTTGACTAAGATAAGTCTTAAGTACTATCAAAACATAGCAATCACTAATACTTTGGAGATCTCTAATCACTTATAGTCATCACAATGAGCATTTTCATAGACACAAAAGTAATATTCTAGATAGAATTTTCATGTTAGGTTAGTTTAGTAAACTTGTCATATAATAAGCACTCGCACATTTGTTTAAATATCTCTATATTTTAACTTATAAGATCAACTACTTTCTTTATAATGAAGAAATAAAACTCGTGCTAGTTTTTTCACTATATAATTATCTAGTCTTAATGGAGTAATGATTGACATAAATTTCAAGATAAAATATAAATACAATATGAATATCATAATTATGATTTCACCATAATTTTATTTGCAAAGTATATTTATCTTATAAACTTTATCTTACAAGTTAGTGATCTACTTTATATATATAAGCATGTAAAGTCAATTGTAGATAACTTGCTAAGTACAATCCACAAAGAACTAGTTACTAAATCTAGTAATCTTAGTTAAATACATAAACTAATAATTGATTGAAGATAATTTAATTACTAAATTAAAGAAAGCAAAGCAAATAAAGCAAGGAAAAAAGATCAATGAGCAAACTTTAGGGCTTTAGGGTTCACTTTTAAGGAATTTCAATTATTATACACAATTGATTATCTTGGTTAAATTACAAACCTACAATATATATGCCGTCCATCAAGGCATATAAGTATAATTGATTAGGTAACTAGCAACTCTCGATGCATAATTTAATCTAATCAAACTCATTAAGTACAATTAATTTATTTGGATATCTCTAAAGTTGAGGATATTGTTGTTCTCTAGCACTTAAGTGTTAATTTTCCTAGCTCACATCCACTTTACCTATTGGTCCTTTATACAACCCTCAAGATTGGATCTATTATGTCCAATAAAAAATCTAATATTAAAAAAGAAAATAAATCCAATTACACTTTACCTATTGGTCCTTTATACAATTCTTAAGATTGGATCTATTATGTCCAATAAAAAATCTAATATTAAAAAAGATAATAAATCCAATTAATTAAATAATCAAAACATGTATAGATAATTTTAATATCCTTACAAGTTACATTCCTAACCTTAACTACGGTTTGTGGCCACAAAACATAACAAAAACAAAATAGAAACAAATAAACCTTAACAAAGAATTAAAGAATAAGATAATATTTCAAAAGCTCCTCCAATATTGCTCCAAATGTTCCTCTAATGCTGAAGAAAACAATAAGCCTATCTAGGGTATGCGAAAATATTGCTAGAAGATGTTAAAATATGATAGATGATAATAAAAGATACCTGAGTCACTTCTAAGTTCTAATACAAGTACTTACAGGCAGGGTTGCAAAATAGAGTTCTAGAGGGAGTAGACTTGAGAAATCACAAATTCTCGTAAATTGTGTCAAGAGCTAGTGCTGAACTGGCACCGCCACGGATGTCATTCTTGTTCTATAACTGATTTTATACTATTTTTCTTTATAAATTTAAGATGAGTGCAGAGTGGCGCTAGTTTGTGATCAACTTTGATGCTAGTTTTGTTCTATTTCTTACCTTCTTAGACCTCCGTGAAAGAGAAGAGTTTGGCTATAAGTATGTAGGATGTTTAATCTGCCTTATTCCAACACCTTCTTCTCTTTTTGGCACCGTCAAGATAGATTTAGCTTTAATCGTTTACAAAGTTGTTTTTCATCTTCTTATCTTCAAATGGTTTCAAAATTTTCGTCTTGAATAACAGTGAAGAAAGTTGCACTATTTATTTCGCAAATTCATCACTAGAAAAATATAATAAAATTGATATAAAACATATTGCAAAAGTGCCAAATACCAATTCAAATATATTTGAATATTAGTTAATTAATTAAACAAAATTTTATAAAATAAACAAAAATATTTAATTAATTATATTTCAAATATAGAATTAACTGATTGAGCATAAAATATAAACCAACATAAACACAACTCTAGCATCTAGCTTTTCTTTATCAAAATAAAAGAATTATATTTTTCATAAGAAGAAATTTGCAGTTGTTATTTCTTAAATATATATTAAATAAATTCTCAATTACAATTAAAAAACTATATATTTTAAATAAATTATTTAATAAGTTTAAAATAGGTCTATATTGCACTTTAATATGATGTAACCTCGGTGGCGTGATTCTTGGTAATGCGGCGTACCAGTGTAAACGCCATTAATTAATTATTCACCCTTTCACGTCTGAAAAGGGGGATAATTGTTGCGAACAACTGTATGGTATCTCATCATCGCATCAGCGTCATGCCGATAAGGTCACTAGCACAGTCAAGACTCAAGAATTTTATATGTGGAGTTCTGGTTGTGGTCTCCAACTTTCATCCCCTATAATACGTAGTCATTTTATGAGATTCTGTCAATATCACACCAACACTATAAAAAGAAAAAAAAACGTAATTCTTAATTTTTTAATTTGATTACTTTAAAAAGTTATATTTAATATAACTTAATATAATTTATTAATAATAAACTCTAAGGCTAAATTCCTAAAGAAGTTACAGAAATTAAATTCAGCAAAAATATTATTTTGGAGACTTTTGAGCACATTATTCTATACGTAATTGAGGGTTCAATCTTGACCGGAGGCATCAAATGTTAAAAGTTCTTGATGACTTCACTTTGATGATGTTTGTCATATAGCACGAGATATTGATAAAATTACAAGAATACCCCCCGCACTCCGTTTTCTAATTCTGCCGGTAGAAAAGGAATAAAAGAGAACTAAAAACGCGGGTGACGTGGACAGGTGGGGGTTAGGAAGGAGCATCCGTGGTCTTTGGGTTGGGGACTTGACCACCCGAAGTTTCCGTTACAAGCATGCATTTGCTTGTTACTTGTTGTCCTAACCCAAGCCAAACCCCACCCATTCTAATCCAAATCAAATAAATTTATAAAAGACGAGTTATTTTATTTTCTCATCTTTAAACTTGCCACTTTCTCTTTGCTTTCTAACCAAGGTACATTCTCGATTCTGTTTTGGTGAGCTTCTTTTCATATTTATTCGAGAGTTTCCACTGCTTGCAGGGAATGGCGGTTGTTTGGCTGATCAGAAGGAGCGAGGTATGATTTTCTGATCTGGTGGATCCGAGGATGACGGCGAACAAGAACACCAATTCTTCTCAGGTACGTACATTTCGCTTTGCATTGCGATTTTCTTGTCAATGTGTAGTGATAACGTCTAGACTTGTGTATGATTTTGATATTCATGTTGTTTGTTTGTTCTTTGTAGGGAGATGGCGGCGGCGGTCCTACGCCTTCGTCACCGTCGTGGCAGGCCGATCAGCCGCACTCTCGTAATAACAATACAGTAACTAATTTCTCTCTTTTTCGTTCACTATTCGTCTCTTCTGTTTTTATTCTCTTTTTTATTGATGCATTGTAACCGCCAAAAGTCAAAGTCACCAACCGTTGATCGAGTCATTAAACTTTAGCAAATTTGTACAGAATGTGCTAGTTCTTGTGGCGACATAAACACACGTGAAATGAAATAGTACGAGATTATCTATTATTTTTGTCGTAGTTACAGGACAGAAGCGAAATCTATAGTTATTGGAGGCTACTGATGTGTAGAACCGCTATATCATCTGCTTTTATTAAGTTTGACTATGATTTTAAAGGTTAATTGCTTCACGTGGTTTCTGTTTGTTGCCTATATCAATTGGTAGTTTCTGTTGTTAAGTTTCTTGTCATTTGTTGCCTGATGGACTATAATCTGTCTCGCAGGTTTTGAAGAGTGGACCTCTTTTCTTATCATCCAAAGGTATGTTTTCATTATTATGGTTTTTTTTTCCTTATAGTGAACGATTTGTTGCAAGAAAATGAATGCACAAGACTTGAATGCCCTTGCATCGGAGTTTTTTTTTTTTATAGCAATGATAAAGTCATTGTTAAGTCACTTTTTAGAATCAGTAGTTAGTTGGTATAAAGTAATTCCTTGAATTTTTTTTTTAATGTAGGGATTGGATGGACATCATGGAAAAAGAGATGGTTTATTTTGACACGAACTTCACTTGTTTTCTTCAGAGGCGACCCAGTATGTAACAAAGTATTTATGAAGCGGATGATCAACTTTTCTTATGTGATTATTATATTAATTTTTTAAGAGTGCTATTCTTTGCGAATCATTGAGGTTTTACTAGCTGTTGTTGATTAATTTTCTCAGAATGTTGCTCCTCAAAAGGGGAGTGAAGTAAATTTAACTCTTGGTGGCATTGACCTCAACAATTCAGGCAGGTTGGCTTTCTTTTTCAGATTCGACATTTATAATTTCTAACTCTGTTTTCATGGTTGGCGCTGTCTTGGAGTTTGTACTACTTTACTAACTTTACAATGTCTTTGAATAATCTCTAGTGTTGTCGTCAAAGCAGATAAAAAACTCTTGACTGTTCTCTTTCCTGATGGCCGTGATGGAAGAGCTTTCACTCTTAAGGTGTTTCTTTATTTCTTCCCTCCAATATGTTCCTTCTGATATTGTGCTTGGCATCATAGCTGCTTACTCTCTTTAGACTGTTCTAAAGTTGCAAAAGGATTGGACCAAAAGATAATTCATTTGGCTTGACCTTGATTCAGGTCAAGTTAATGCATCACTTGACACAAGGCTTGAACTTGACTCAATTAGATCCTTACAAGCTAGATTTTGTGTAGTTATCTTGCTTGAATTTGCTTTATGAAGTGATCATCTTCCCACCTTTTTTATTTCTTTGAAAGGATGTGCCAAAATTATTACAACAAAACAAAAGAAATGAGAGGGTTGAGACGGTCTGAAGATGAGCTTTTACATTCTGATTTCATTTCTTTGTGTCTGAGCTCCTAAGTTCTCAGGCTTTGCTCATTGAATTAACAAAATTAGATATTGTGATTTGAGTGTGTTTCATTGTGATCCAAGTAAGGAGGCTTGTTTAGATATTTAAGAAAGTTGCGTTTTCCAAATGGGAAAAGTCTAGGGAGAAACAAACTGAAAATTGCTATGTTAAAAACCCATGCGTAAAATTTACTAATTTTTTCCTTGATGTTGGATTAGTGTCTCAGTCTAATGCGATACTCTTGTTGACAGGCTGAAACTATGGAAGATTTGTATGAGTGGAAAACTGCACTTGAGAATGCTCTCGCACAGGCACCAAATACTGCAATTGTCATGGGGCAAAATGGTATCTTAAAACATGAGCAGCTTGATGGGACTGACGGTTCAACTGAAAAGTGTATGTTTATATGTACTTTTTTTGACACCCATGTTTGTAAGTATGTGATGGAGTATTCATATGCGAGTTTCTGTATAACCTCAGGGAAAAAACACTAATTTCTTTTATGTTCATTTAGATACTACGAGTAATCAGCGGCGAAGATGCCTAGGAGACTATTGATGAAATCTGTATAAGCAACTCTAATTTTTGCACGAAAACAACAAATGGTTTTCTTTTTAGTTTTCTGGGTCCTGTATTTTCAATTCCTTTTTTCTGACCATGCTCAGATCATAACATGAAAATTGTTTTCTTCTTGGTCTACATTATGGCAATCTCTGTAAGTTGTCTTTTGGTGTAGTTTCTGCAGCATGAGATCTTACATGAAACTTTATTAAGATTCTGGACTTGGAAAATTGAATTCAATTTTAACTTCAGTGAGATGATGACATGTTGGCCTTTCCACTCCCTGCCCCCTTTTGTAGCAAAGGACAAGCCACCTCCAAAGTCGTTGATTATTGGCAGACCAGTCCTCCTTGCCCTAGAGGATGTTGATGGGTCTCCATCTTTCCTGGAAAAGGCTCTAACATTTGTAGAAGAGCACGGTGGGTATTCTTTTCATTATCAATGTTTAAATTGCATTTCAAACAACCAAGACACTTCCTTGCACACTTGTCTTCTCAAGGAAGAGGTTTTCCTATTGAATCAAGGAGCTGCTGGTCTTTATGTTCAAATTTTCATGCCTGCAACTAGAGACTGCATGATACTAACTCTTTTTCTGCAATGCATAATTGATCTGTTTCTGTAATAGTAGAAGTAAAGTGCCCAAAGATGTGATTTTGAGCTAGTTGCTATTTTCTAAATTTATTTGTTTGTCTAGTGTGAGTTGAAAGAAAGTGTTTCAATTTTTGTACGTTCTTGAGTGGTATCTGTATTAAGCTCGCGAAAGGCATTTTTTTGAACCTGCCATTTGCATGATTCTATTGATTGGGATGTTCATGTTTCCATGTCCTTTGGCCTATAATATCCTCTTACAACCAGAAATGGACAGATAATTTTCTTCTTTATCTTCGAAGTTATGAATCATTTATTTTTATCACTTCGAAACAAACATCTTGCTCAAAATTAATAACTTCAACTATTTTAGTCTCTACGACCTTGAATTAATTTCCGAGGGTGTGTAGGATTCTGCACTTGCACTCTTGTACAGTTATATTCTTTAGATGTAACATAAGTTGGGAAGGAATCGCACATGGGATTAAACCTTCTGTTATTGATCTATCCCATCTTATCCCATGTATATCTCACAAATAAACCTTCGCACAAAATATTATTACTGAAGTACCATGACTAGTTGTAAGTCTATAGGAGCACCATTTTATTTATGCAGCAAGTTTCAAAAGTTGCTTAGATCTCATCAGCTGAAAATAATTAACAGGTACCAAAGTGGAAGGCATCTTGCGGCAAGCTGCAGATGTCGATGATGTTGAATGTCGAATTCGAGAATATGAACAGGGTTGGTCTATTGAAATGATTTTGTTTCTTTGATTACCATTTAGTTTCTTCTACTTTTTAATGCAGTTACTGCACGCTGCCCTATATCAGATTTCACATGTATGAATTTTGAAGATTAGGTCTCAAGCTTAACATTAATTAATGGTTTAGGATTGATGATAATCAATTGTTGAGATACTGTGCAAGTGATGACGTCCTATCTACTCACAAGTCCATCTTCTGACAAGTTTGGGTTATGAAATATGATTTGCAGGGAAAACAGAATTTCTCCAGGGTGAAGATGCACATGTTATTGGTGATTGTATCAAGGTATTTTTTGTTTTTATTTTTAATCACAAAAAGTGTCAATCCCTTCCAATGAGCTACCACATTATTTGGAGCCAAAGATTTCTTTTTAATGTTCTTATAAATTTTCAGTATTTCCTGCGGGAGTTACCTTCATCACCAGTACCTGCTTCTTGCTGCAATGCTCTGCTAGAAGCATGCCGTAAGTGTACTGGAGAATTTCTTATGTTGACATTGTGTCATGTCCCTCTGTTTTCTTATGCACTTCATATGTGGTATACTTGAAAACTACTTTAAAGTGTAGCAATTGCATCATAGTTTTAACCTTGCTGCTGCATTTTTTCAATCTTAAACAATAATCCTATATTACAACCCTTCTTTTTGGTTGATGTGGAAAATTTTCATTTACCATCTTTGAACCAGAATTATCAATTAAAAGGAGGGCTACTTCTGTTTAGTTGCTTAATTATGTAAATACTTCTGCAAATGTTGCAGAGCATGTGAAATTTATTTGTCCAAAATCTCTTGATTTACACTCACTGTTTCAACTCCTCATTAATCATCTATGCAGTTCTAAATTGTATTAATTGATGTAGCAAATGACTGCCCTGTTTCTCATGTTACATGTTACCTGGCACATATGTTCAGTTTTCTTATAACATCAAGATAATGCTCATTGCTCAAAATGGTTTTATCATTAAATTCTTCTGTAAGTTCTTTTTTTTATGTTAGGTCAAGAAAATGCTTTTGTCTGTGGGATAAGTCTTTAAGGTAATGATGAGTCAGGTCTCCTTTAAATCTATCAGAATCTTGGTTTATTATTTTTGTTGAATTTATTAATCACCTTTCATGTTAATTATTATTGGAATAACATCAAAGATAGAATGTTTTGAAATCCTTTATCTTTGACAACAAGATGACAAAAGGCACCATAGAATGACCAAGTACATTGCTGAATTTTTTTGATGATATTCCATAGGCACTATGAGTACATTTTGTTTGTATATGCGGTACACCAAGCAATTATCTACTTGAGTGACTCCTAAAAATCTAGATATGACATTCTTGTTGTGTAAACTATGAGGCTTCTTGGATAATTTATTCAGATACAAGTGCAAGGAATTTGATCCACTCTTCATAACAAAGAGTTTCTCTTTTTTATTGCTTTTGTTTCTTCTGATCCCTGGCTGAATTTCAAATTTTCAGGAACTGAACGTAGCAAGAGAGTGAATGCTATGCGTACAGCAATATGTGAAACTTTCCCTGAGCCAAACCGTCGGTTGTTGCAACGGTAGTTCGTATAACTTTTTCCAGTACTCAAATATGTGAAATTCTAAGATGAGCTCAACTTGGTCTTGTGATATATGCAAGCAATGATGCTTTAAATGTGTTGTCTTTGGACCTGATTTCATACTTGCTGTTGTTTGGGAAAGAGAAGAGGTTAAAAGCAAGAAACATATACAGTTAAAAGCACCAAAATTTGAAAAAGATGTATGTATTTTGTAACTGGCTGTTCTTTCCTATACCCATAATGAGAGCACATGCTCCTCCCTGTACTTCCAGGTATATCATTCACCAGATTTTAAAATTGTAGTGCGTACTAGTGCCAACCTTGTGCATGATGTCGTATATTAGAAGCCTATAATTCTGGCAAAATATTGATTCATTGGATGTAATTCTCTGCTTTGTCTAGAATGACTGCTGTCCTCAACAGCTAGAGGCAGAATGTGGAACAGATAACTGGTTTTGAATTGAGACTTTTAGTTCTAGATTGAACATTCAAGTAGGGATGCTGAGGTGACAAATGGTTGTAAAGGTTTATGTATTATGCAAGTTTTGTCATACAAAAGAAAATTCTCTTTCCTATCAAAATGATGCCTTTTCTGCTTGTGGCACTAATTATGGATCAATTGCTCAATTTTCTCTGTTATTCAGAATTCTTTTAATGATGCAAGCTGTGGCTTCTAACAAAGCCGTGAACCGAATGAGCACTTCAGCTGTAGCTGCTTGCATGGCACCATTACTTCTTCGTCCTCTTTTGGCTGGCGACTGTGAAATTGAAACTAATATTGATGTAGGTGGTGATAGTTCTATTCAACTTCTAAAAGCTGCTGCTGCAGCTAATCATGCTCAGGCCATTATTATCACATTACTGGAAGAGTATAGCACCATATTCAGAGTAAGCAGTTGTCATGCCCATGCTTTCAGTATGAATTTTATTGTTAGGCTGTCACACCTAGAGCTTGCATTGGAAGTTTTTTCTTTTGTATTGGTGAGTGCAATTGAAGTTGGATTGGTAAGCCTGTAACTTTGCATTAAATATTTTGTCATAGTTTTGGAGTCTATATTTGCAATAGCAAGATGTCCATAATGAAATTAATAGTCAAGAGATTTTTTTTTAAAGAAAGAGATGCTCTTGTCTTCCTGATTTTTTTCTCACAGCGGCACTTACCAAGAGTTTCACCTCAACTCCTTGAGGGACACAGTAAGACAACTAATATGATGCTGGCAATAGAATGACAATGATTTGGTCATATTACTTGATGCTAAATGGGAAACAAAATGTCCAAGTTTGAGAATTTAGCTGTGATTTTGTTGTTTAGTGTATTTACATAATCTGGAATCAGCTTTTACCTTGTGCTTTCTTTAAGTTAGTATGCTAACTACAGGAAGGTTCTACGTCTCCTGGACTATATACGGACTCGGAGGAGTGTGAAAGTGAGGAAGCAGAGGTAACAGATGATGACCAATACTATGAAGACGATGCGACACAAGGTTCCGATAATTACACAGATGATGATCTTGACAATGTCTCAACTGGAACCTACACTGGGAGTGATGGCTCTGGTGAAGATGATCTGTCTGTCAATAAGGTTTAGACACTTTTCTTTCCATATTCTTTCTGCTTTTCTCTTGTCTATGCTATAGCTTTGCTTTTTGTTAAATAAAATTATATTATCAGCATATGTTTATTGTTCTTCAGTGGATATTGTTTGAGCATCAACTTTGAAACCCCAATGAAAAATATTAAAAGTTTGGTCTTTTCTTCCCTTACTTCCCTCATTTTCTCACGGTCAGAAGCTTATGTGGCAAACCTTGAAAGGTTTAATCTCTTCAAATTTTCTACTACTCAAGCCAGTAACTGGTGGCCTCTCTTACTCCAGTCCCCATAAGCCCTCTTGTACGTATTTGAACCTTTTCCTCCTTTTTTCTCCTGTAATGGCTGGGATCGTGAAAGGTTTAATATCCTCAAAGTTTATGTTACTCAAAGCCACTCAAAATGGCATTATATCTCACTTCCCAATTTTCTTCGTTTTATTCATGTTTAGTTCCATGTTTTGGCTGTCGGATTATATATCATCGTTAAAGGTCACAAATTTACCGTCACAAATTTACCTTTCCGTACTTCTGATGGATTAAAACCTTCTGCTTTTTGTTTCCTTTCTTTTGTATATGTCTATGTGTGCAAGTTTTACTTGTTTGTGGGTAGTTTGTTGATAGAAACAAGGAAGAGCTATGTTCACTAACTAGTTTAGAGGTGCAGGATCGTGATGATCATAGCTCTGGTTCCAAGTCTTCAGAAGTGGATAATAACTCTAGACCTGAGCAGAAGTTATCAAGTTCAGTTCAAACCATGCAGCTCCCACACAATGATGGTAAAAGAAGAGAGAATTTCACAGATTTCAGTAAGACTACATATGTTTATGGTCAACTATTAGAAGACGTTTCCGACGAAACTAACTTGGAGAATAAGCAAACTAGTCATAATGCACCAGAATGTTTTCAGAAATTGCCGATTGTAGAAAATGGACCAGCTCAAAGCATCAAGCATACAACTGTTTGGGGACTTGCCCCTGTAAGTATATGACTCATGCATTCTTTATATGTCATTAGGCATTTCCATTTTATTATATGCTTTTCTCAAATTGATGTCTTCCTATTATGCCTCTCTCTTGCAATTGGGGGAAAGATGCATGTTTTTAGTTCTTTTTGTTTATTGGTTGTGCATAAAAATTGTTGTTCCTCTTGTAATTGAGGGTTTCCCAACTTTTTGGCATGAGTTCAGGCACAAAAGAACGTTCCAATGGAATCCATTGATTTTCCTATTGAAGAGGAGTAAGTATCAAAGATATTTCTGCAAAAAAATATGGTTCCTTTTGAATGACTTTAATTTTTGCAACATTAGTGTATGTGCTGCTGCATGCAGTTATTATTCTTAGAATTCTTTACAAAAGGATGCTGATTCTTTCATCTCTAAATTGCATATGGACATATGAAGTCTTTGATCAGACTTGTGTAGATGATACGTCTGATTTGGCAGTTTAAGTGCAAGTGCAATACTTTTGCTGATTCTTGGGTCACTGGGTGGATGGTTACATGTGTGTGTATGAGTGAAACAGGGTTGGGAGTGGGGGTTGTAGGCTAGAGGGAGGAGCTAGAAAACTCTGTTATGATGCTTTTGGTTAGGCAGCATAGCTGGGGAAGATTTTTGCCCAGTCTGATGTTTATATAAAGAGGAATTGAAGATATATATGTGAACATAATGTGAAGATACCAAAACATACTGAGAAGCTAAACAGTAATTGTGCTTCACTCAATTTGTTTTACGACTATTAAATGGAGAAATCTTATGTATGGAGCTGACAATTTCTTTCGACAATAAAGTAATGCAAAGTCTGGTGATCACCTTATTCCTTTCAATATTGATATAATTTGCTTTCTTACATAACGCCACTACTTTTGCTGTCAATTAGTATGTTGAAAGTGGAGTATTCTGAAGGTTTGGATATAAGATTAAAAGGAGCTCCTGTTTAATCCAACTAATCCTTCTCTTTTTTAGCCTTGTTTCATGTTATTGCCCAATTTACTGCCCCAATTAATTTTTCTTCCTATTAGTCTCTTTCGAAAATTTTTTGATATGGTTTAGTTTCTCCTCATTCTTTTTTTTCACTGGTTTGACATCATTAATTATTGCTCCATGCACTCCCATTATCGTAAGAGTTCTTGATGGATTTACCTATGTAGAGACTATGGAGCTGACCCTTCATTTCTTGTTTTGCATTTGAATTCACATTTTTAAAATAATCCTAATCCAACGTATTTTTATTCATCGAATATTTTTGGTTGGGTTGAGAATCAATTATAATAGCCTTGACTAGTTTATTGTTCTGCTAACAGTATGCGCTGTTCATAATTGGCTCCAGCGATGTTCTTTTTGTCAGTGCATGGATGAAATTTTCCTTTTTGTTCCAACAAGTACTATCAAACCAACCATATTTTTCTTTACTGTTTCTTATGTAAACGCAGAGTAAATTTTGAACGAAATAATTTTCCGATCCAGTATGAAAAATTTCTTTCAGTAGGTATCGATTGTTCATAATGCACTCCAATTGTGCTGCTAATTTAACTTTCTAATCCATATCCAGAGCTGAACTTCATAAGCTCGAAGCAGTCAAACTGCAGTTGCAAAACAAAATTTCTGAAGAGGTTAGTCATTAAAGAATGCTCCTCTTTCTTATCGATATAAGAAGGTTTATTTTTATGATAGCATCGTCATAATAAGTCAGTTATTTTCAATTATAGGTTAAAGGTAATGCAGCTCTTCAAGCCAACTTGGAACAGCGAAAAAGGGCCTTTGATGAGCGTCGCTTAGCTCTTGAGCAGGATGTATGTTCAACACTTGAAAATCACTTCTCTTTTACTTTCTTCCGATTCTTTTTTTCTTGCTTTGTCATTTATATGGTCTATGAAAGCATTGGTGGATCTCAAGATTGCGGTGATGGAGTATGCTGGCTGCAGTTCTATGTTTATGCTGTTGAAAGAAACACAACTGATGTGCTTATGCCATTGACATCCCAAAATGCAATAATGAATTTAAAAAACTAGCAATTTCGTGTCAAATTCCTTGCTGGATTTTCTACCCTTTGGATCTCTGTGAGAGAAAGAGAAAGGGACTAGACATGCTGTTTGTGTAGTTTTGAAGGCAATGTTGGTTTTTCTAGCTTAAATGTTTTTTATTACTAAAGTAGTTAGTTGATCACATGAGGAGGATATGTCTGCCTGACTCTGGGTTTTGATCTATATATTTACAGGTTGCAAGACTGCAGGAACAACTGCAGGAGGAGAGGGATAAAAGGAAAGCTCTTGAAGCCGCACTTAGTGCAACTGAGAAACCCTTGTCTGTTCCTGCCATGATTGATGAAAAAGTTAGTTTGTCTCTGCTCTAGTAGATGTAATTGTTGACATAGCATATCAAGTTGTTAACTTGTGCCACAGTTGAAGGCAGATATTGAAGAAGTAAATCAAACTGAAGCAGACATAACCAAGTTAGAGAAGAAGGTTGATGATCTGAGTGTGCAGCTCAATCAACGGCATCGACCGGTTAATTTTTCTTTGCCTGACTCCTGTAAACAGCCCATAGACTCAAACAATCAAGCAGAAAAGCCGTAAGCCCCTTGTTAGTTTCTATTCAATGTTTTATTCTATTAGTTTGTCCTACTTTACTTGCAGCAACTGGAAAGAAAAAGATATGTAGCTTCTAAGATTTGATTATGTGGTTAATCCCAATTTTTGCAGGGAAGCCAAACAAAAAGATGCTGCAGGAAAGTCTATAAGTAAGGTAAAATAAACTGGCACTTCCAACATACTGTTGACGAATCAGTGCTAGAATTTTGTCAGTTTTCTTGGATAAGAAGTCCCTAGATCTCTAAGTGCCTTGATTCCCTAGTAGATCACAATGCGTGTACTGTTCTAAGCCTATTTATTATTCGATATGTACTGAATAAGCTAGATGTTTTTGACATTGCTTGATTATCTTATGTAATGCATGTTAACAAACTCCATGTGTGTGTTAATTGTTGGAGAAATTTGTTGTGCTCACTCACATAATCTACCATATTTTTGAGCATAATGGAGTTGGATTATCAAGTACATATAGTAAAATTAGAGGTGCGAACTATTGTAATCTATATTTATGGTCAGGTGGAATTTTTCAGTAGGACTTTTCTGATATTCTTATGTATGTTTCAAGCTGACATTATTATGAACAGTTGTGGCTAGCATGAATAGCAGAAATTTGTGGGAATCTAAGAAATGGATGTGTTAACTTGTCAGCTCATTAGCCTAGTTAACCAATTATTTCTGTACTGTCTAACTTAATTAGTGAATGTAAAAAATACATCACACTGGCCTTTTCCTTTAGCTATTTTCGGTTGCCTTAGTTTGAGACCTAATCAAGTCAGCAGCTTTTACGATTTTAGTCTTTGACGAATAATTCATGATAGGATATTTCCGTTGATGGGGCTGAAAGCGAGGATAAGCATGAATCACATTTAAGCAACAAGCATCCACCTCAAAATCAACAGCTGGATCACACGTGTAGCAACAGTCCCAATTCTGTTTCAACTCATTCCAAGAAATCTGGTATAAGGAACGAGGTAGGCAATAGATTTTTGGTGTTTTGATGATTTAGTTCATTTAAAATGACTTCCCAATCTTGTGGGATATCGTAATACCATGTAGCCTTCATTTTGCTCCAGTAACAATTGTTGCTTGTCGAAGGATCTGTTTGCAATAGCTCCGTAATAGATATCTGCCAACAAATGTGCTAATTTATTTGTGCTGCCAACCATAGGGAGCAAATTCTACAGCTTCTGCACTAACAAAGTTGACGACCAGACTCAACTTTCTCAAGGAGCGACGCAACCAGATAGCAAATGAACTCCAAAATCTGGACAAAACGCGTGCACCAAGTAAACCAACCTTGAACCAAGAAAGGGGAAGACGATCGGAGGATTCTCAATCAGTCTAGGTCCCTGATAAACGGGTGGAAATTGAAGGTCCATTACTCCCTAATACTGACAAGTTGCAGAAATCAGCCATGATGCCAGAAACAGGAAGCCAGGATCCTCGAATTATTGAGAGAAGAAAATAGGACAAGGCAAGGCAATGTTAGTTCAAGTTGCAGGAGAGGTCCACCTCAAGGGACCCCAAGAGCCAAAATTAGACGATTCATTGTCTATTATATTGTTAAACGGTATGCGTCGGGGAGATGGTAAAAAGGTACTACTGATGCTCATTCCAGCAGCGGTGATCACATTTGTGACACCCCCCCAAGCCCATCATGGACATGTCAAGTATCAAAATCATCTCCTTTGTTATTAAATCCTTTTAATGGGTAAAAACAACTGCAGTTGCCTGACCCCGCCGATCAATCTTCCACCTATTGAGGTGAAAGTTAATTTGGAACTAATGATTGCTGACTAGACGACTATAACCCTTTAATCTTTATTCTTCGTTGCAACCGACCAAATTCGTGGAACTCATAAGTCATAAACTTGTATAATGGATGCTGTGGAGCTGATGAGATAAAAATCGTCATATTCCTGGCATGATTCATGTATCTGGTCCTGAAAAGAACAGAGGAATAGTGTGGAATTAATAAAAGCATGACATTTTTGAGATTCATTTCAAACCAATGAATGAAGGCTGTCTGTCCCGCACCACGTGGCCGCCCCAATTCGTGTCATTCCATTCAAAGTGCTAGGTTTTGTCGAACGGAGTGGCTAAAAGCACGACATAAACAAGATTCATTTCAAACCAAGGAATGAATGAGGGGTGTACGTCCCGCACCACGTGGCCGCCCCAATTCGTGTCATTCCACTGAAAGCGCTAGTTCTTGTTTCGTTCGATGATAGATGGTGGTAGAGTTGGTGCTCACCAATAAACTAGTGCTCAACATAGGACGATCATAGAACATAAATGGAAGAAAAGAAGGAATAACAGGAACTTCCATGATTACATATCAAGTTGTAACAATAAATTTGACGGGATAATAGTAATAATAGAAATAGTGGTGAATAATAATAATCTGGTCGTCATCATCAAATCAAAGAATTAGAAATCCTGTGAATAATAATAATCTGGTCGTCATCATCAAATCAAAGAATTAGAAATCCTTGAGCAATTTCCTAACTTGCTCAAGCGTCACGAAGAGAACCACGGTGAAAGGACCCTGCCTCGAAATTGTTGGAATGAACCCTTTGTAAAGTGCCATAAGCCCTTCGGCTCTCACTGTCTTCACCGCGCAATCAATTGCACCATTGTACGGCGCACCACTTCCAGCCTCCATCTTTATGTTCATAACCCTAGTCTTTATCACGTCCACCAGATTCGACGCCACGGCCGCCACAAACCCCGCCGCAAAGCTCGCTGTTACGTGGGTCCCAAGCCCATCAGCCATCACCCCATTCTTCAAAATCGCCTCCTTTATTTGATCATACGAGGCCAACTGTGACGCAGTTACTATCATTGCACGGTTCACCGTCAATGAAGACCCACGCCACAAGCTTGTTATACCTTCCTGTTTCGACATCTTCGTAATAGCATCAATAACGCCGTTGTAGTTACGACGTTGGGCGGGTGGCAGCCGGCCGTCGGCCTGCATCCTCACCATCGCCACGTCGGCAGGGTTCCCGACTGCGGCTCCGATCCCACCAGCTATTAGTCCGGCAACGATTTTCCTCGCTAACGGCATGCTACCCGTGTCTTCATTAGTCCACTTTTGTTTGAGCACATCGTACAGACCCATGCGAGTGGTGGAGTAGAGTGTTTGTCGGAGAACGGTGGCGGAGACCCCAGAGAACAACGCGGCAACACCTTCACTCTGAACTATCCGCATACCGACGGCAACAGGTCCTACTCGGGGTGGTGGGTGGTGGATGGTGGCAGCGGCGGCGGATGAAGAGTTGAAGGTAAAAGCTGGCCGGAGGTTGTGGATTTGTTGGGGATTAGGCAAGTTTTCACCTTGCAATTGCATGCGGACCTTAATGAGGTCTAGTGGATGTGTAGAGCAACCTGCAACAATTGAAGCAATGCCTCCTTCGACAAAACTCTTGACACCCATGATTACAAGGAGTTACTTTTCAGACAATTTAGTGTCTTAAACAACGTTGGATACAGCAAAATGAGAAAAGGGATCAGATCCAATTGGGAGAAAGATCACTAGAGACTAAAAGATGGGAGTGTAAGCTAAAAGCTACGGCAGAAGAGTGAGGGACGGAAGGCCTTTGAGACATATGCTAGTAGGAAACCTCGGTGCGGAGAGGAGCGTGCGTTGAGAGATGGGTTTTGTGAAAAGAGAAGGTAGCAAGTATTTATAGTGTTGTCAACGAAACGAGTAGTGAACGTGAGAGGAAAAAGGGGCAAAACGCGGTTGGTGGGGTCCATCGTCTGGTGGTCATTCTTATTCTGTGCTTTGCTGACTATAATAAATGAAAAATATAACATACGTCTTTCTAGAACTTACAACTGTCTGTCATATAGGATATGTTACCTCCCCCAGCCTAAAAGACCTCGACTTTTAGTTCTACGCTGCTTCAGGTTTTATCTGTTATTTGCATGAATGGAGAAACTCGCCAGTCGCCACATAAATTTGAAGCTACGAATTGTTTGTTTGCATCTCTGCAAACAAGTCGACTTGGGAAGTTTCAGTGGCAGAGATGAGAAGTAAGCCGCGTCCTTGAACGTTTTGGTTGTATTTTCTTTATCAACTTGACCTGGTTATAAATACGTATTCAATTGGTTTTTCCCACACAGCTGGAAATGGTAATCGCTTTTCCGCGTTGACTCGATTCCCCTTCAGCCCAATCAAATCTGACTTATTTTCCTAGATTTAAAGCCTACCTATTTGTTCACCCAATTCCTAACCATAACATTTAGTAATACCCACACACACACACAAAAAGAGGAGACTTGCAGCGTCTACGTGGGCTATATCAAACGGCTCCCTTTCACGTTATCCTGCTTCATGAATAACCAATTACGAGAATCTGTCCTGTATTTTTTGGTATGATAATGTTCAATTGCATATCAGTAGTAATATGCCAAAGGAATTAACTAAGTGCATGGAAGTAAGCAAGGGCGGATCCAGAAATTTTTTTAAGTAGGGGCAAAATTTTAATAAAGATAAAATTTTATTTTTAATGAGAGCAAAATTTTAATAAAAGTAAAATTTTATTTTTTTTGGGGGCAAAACTTAAAAAAATAATTTTTTTTAAAGAAATCTGTTGAAAGCAGTGGAGGCAAGTGCCCCCACTTGCCCCCACTGTGAATCCGCCACTGGAAGTAAGACAGAACATCGTCATATCTTGAATTGAGTACTCTTTGGTAATGCTTGCTTTGAAATTTGTCTTAATTAAGACTCTTTGTGTCATACGTGTCATTCAGGATGTGTTATTTGCCTATAACTATTTTCAGTTAGGATCACAAGAAATCCGAAATTTGGTTGTCTTATTTGCCAATAACTATTTTTAGTTAGGATCACAAGAAATCCGAAATTTGGTTAACTTAAAATTCAAATTTTTAAAAAAATGCAAATTTCAAGTTTGCTCGGTTCAATAGTACAAACATTTTATACTATCTAAAATGACATCATTAAATTTAATGCAATAAAATAACGTTATTTTGATTATTGATGACTAACAAAATGATGATATCAGTCCTCTCCTTCTCTATTATGTGCAAGCTAGACCAACCTACAAAAATGAAACGGTCCTTTTGTAACCAGTCATCCATAATATCAAATAAATTATTTTCGTTGTCGTAAATTTACCGAGGGCTATAGTATTTAACTAGAATTATTTTTGAGCACTGCATAACATTTTCAGAGTCTTTGAAAATTATATCATTTTGTATTTTTTTAATTTCTCATGTATTAACCCTTCTAATTTCTCCTAGATTTTGGAGATAAAAAATTCGGATTTGATTTTCTTAAGAAAAAAATAATAAAAAAAGAAATAAGGAAGAAGAATAATTCTTTTCTTTTATTCAATGTTTTTGTTCAGTTTGACCACTTAATCGTATTCTCATCATATTTTAGCATACTAATTTCTATTCTTTTTTTCCTTGAATTTATTCTCTACTAAAGTTAATGTAAAAGAATTGGATGGCTTCCATCCAATTTCCTTATTTTTCTTTATAATGTCATTCAAAATCATATAAAGATAATTTCTATGTAATATAGGTATTTATGAAAGTATTTTATAATTAAGAAGCAACTGTCTCATGTATAGATTGTTTATTATTTTAATATAACTATAATGGTCAAATACCTTATTCGTTCTAATTCCTACATTTATTCAAGATACCCACAAATGAAAACTGTTGGACCCCGAACTGTGAGTAAAAAATTTGACTTAGTAATATGAATGATCAAGTGGATGAGTTGATTGAAATTAAGTTGAAAATCAAGAAATAAAGAGAGAAAGTATGAAAATATGAAAAAATTGTGAAAGGGTTGACTTTTTAGGCTTTGAGAGTTGACTTTTGATTTAGGCATAATTTGATAAAATGATCT
>JANVCQ010000019.1:29245-42218 GCA_025531925.1 Erythroxylum plowmanianum | reverse complement strand
CTTGGACTAGGAGATACCTGCAAAGACAATAAAGGCACATCGGGGGTTGATCGCCGGCTTGCCCCTCCGATGCTTAAATCAGTTATCTGCCGTAGGTTTTCTGGCTAATAACGAAGGTTATCAGGGTTAATAGAGTCGTACCTGCATCGTGAGGAGATAGTGAATTTATATAGTGAATACCTGACGTGTTTAATTCAACATCTCTGTCGTGTTTAACTCAACATCATGGGAATGGGTCAATCGGCCCACACGCCATCTTAAGGTTGGACATGGGCCTAGCATGACCGACCCGACCAAAACGTATGGTAGATTTTCCATTAGCTTTCCTAGCAAGCTTTATCCCATTTCATGCCAAATCCATGATTACAAATGATTCTTTCAAGGTTTCCTAGATCAAGATTTTATATTACAGAGCGCAATTATGTTCATAATATTGTGATTCCACTTATTGCAATTACAACAATATTTTTCACAATTACACCTCCACCGTCGATAATTAGCGCAACAACCTGATGTAGTATGTCTTTAATCCACGAATTTGTAATCAACATCCACCAAGTCTCCATGCTCAAGGTCATACTCTAGAGCCTGGTTCGCAGAGCAAGGCTGTTTTCAGGAGATATATGTTAAGTGATCGTTTCACCGCAATAGTTTAAGTTGTTATATGAGATCAACTTAATTGATTTTATATATTCACTAATACACTCCCTCAAGTGAAAGTTCTTTGGGCTTGAAACTTGTACAGGCTCACTCTACTTTGTGCTGAATAATAGGTGAGTGGTAAGATTTGAACTGAAGATCGCTTGATCACAATGGCTTTGATACTATATTAAGTGACCGTTTCATCACAATAGCCTAAGTTATTGTGTGAGACCAACTTAATTGATTTTATATATTCACTGACAATATATGCAAATTTCTTGACCATTTGTTTAAAGACGGCCATTTTTTATCATGAGAACAGAAAAAGAAAAAAAACACACAGTATAGGTTAATTACACTTTAGTCTGTAGAAAAATTTCAAGAGATCAAACAATGAATTGTGGATTTAAGGATCAAAATTGAGTTTTCAATGTTTTCTCATGTATAACAAAAAAAGAAATTTCATTTACATTATCTAAATAATAAGAGTAAAATGAAACAAGAAATGTTAGTTAAAATCATTTAAACTCCTTTAAAAAAATGAAAGAAATACGCTCAAAGGTTCAAGGTACCGGGCCTTAAATGAAGACCAGGAAAATGAAGAGTCTGCTTGGTTCAATTTTTGGAGGGTGAATAAGAACTTTTTTCCACCGCAAAAGTTATTTTTAAGAAAACTGAGTATTTGACTATAAAATCCAAAAGCACTTTTTTCATAGAAATAGCTTTTTCAGAAACTAAAATACAACTTTTTGAGAAGCTCAAAATTTGTAGCTTTTCAAAAAAAATACTTTTTTGGTAGATTTTTCAGATCAATTAATGAGTCTATTTTTAGTCCTTTTACCTTTATATTTTACACATAATTTTCACAATACCCATAAACACATATTCACGTTTATTTTGATATTTATATAATATTATTTAATATTAGTTTTACTTATATTATAATTCATATAAAAAATTTGATTAAATATATTTTTATTTATGTTTTATGTGATTTAAATTATATTATAATTAATATATTGTGCTTTGCATATTGTTTAATATATTTTAAATAATATTTATATGCATAAATAATTTTATTACAAGATAAAATATAATTAAAATTAAAAATATTTTTATTTTTATGTTGTTAAACAGTCTATTGTATGAAGTTCTTTGAAAAAAATTCTTTTTAAAATAACAGCTAAATAATTAATTAACTTTTAAAAAAAATTATTTTTAAAAAATTTTACCGATATAAGCTCATCCAAACAGTAAAACTTAGCTGAGTTTTGGGTCATCAAAAAACAGTTCGAATCCAGTCCGATTCATTACTATCCTTAATCACAGGCAGGAATATATCACACGTGCGAGTGGCATATTCTGTAAGAAAAGGCCAAGTCGAGCCCAAAAACGAAAAACAGGAGAACTCCCTCGTTCGAAATCGAAGCTGTGTCGTTGAATGACATTAATTTAACCTCTCCGTATCAAACAGGAGCTTTTATTTTCCTTCATTTTCCCGGACATGGAGACAGAGGAAGTCGAGGCAGTTCTAGAGAAGATCTGGGACTTGCACGACAAGCTCAGCGACGCAATTCACTCGATTTCGAGAGCTCATTTTCTCAATTCCGTCAAAACCCTAAGGAAATCCGATAAGAAGAAGCTCTACAGCGACGGCGTCGACAATAATCAGGCGGGCTTCGTGTTCGTGAAGGATTTTCGGGTGGACGATAATGAATCCGTAATGCAAGAGGCCAAGAGTCTCAACGCCATTAGAACTGCTTTGGAGAATCTTGAGGACCAGTTAGAGTTTTTTCATGTAAGTGAGCTTTTCCTCTGTTTTTTATCTTCTTCGTTGAATTGGGTTTTGCTAAGACATGTTATGTTCGGTTCTGATGGTTGGTGAGAGATTCGAGGAATCGTTGTGGTTACGAATATTTTGGGTGTCGAATTAGTGGCTGAATATATCAAGTGCAGGTTTCTGTACTGAGCTACGACCCTGGAATTCTTAGTTATTTGCGAACTTTGGTTATCTTGTGATTGGTTTCCAGGAAAATGCCTTTTGGAGGTAGTGAATTACAGGTCAAAATCTTCTTGTGCTTGGTCATGGAAATTCAGTATCTCAATTACTGAAATGGAAACGTAGAGAATAATATGTTCATTGCCGAAAGAATATCCAATTTTGTCCTCTTTAACAAACATCCAAACAGGCGGAGAAGTCCTAACCATTACATCTTTTCAAGTTGTTTTATCTTTTCAGGTCATTAAGAATTTTCATTGGAGGCTTCGGCCTTGTCTTGGAGATTTTCTTTTTACGTGATGTGCTGAACTTGTAGAAAAAAAGAGCATTATATCCACTTAAATTAATCCTGTTTCTAATTGATTTAGTTATCAAAAATGAAATCTCGGTATGTTTTCTTCTACACTCACTTGTCGGTGTAGTGCTGAAGCTAGTTAATGGTAAACTATATATGAAGGTAAGTATAAAGACTTTGGAGAATATATCGGTTAACTTTTCAACATTATAAGGATTTTTAGTTAAATTTCTTGGTGCATGCTGCCCAAAGAGACAAAGATGATCACCATTGAACATGATGGTGCATATGAAGTTAAGTGTTGCATCAATAAATAACTGAAAAGAAAGTTGACCAATGTATCCTTAACAGTTCCGAAATGATCGCCAACTGGTTTTTATATCATTGTTAAGGTGGTCTTTGTTCAGTTTTATTTTCCAACAGATGCTCGGTTAAGATTTCTAATGTCTGCTTCAAATGATGCAGATTAGATTTATCAGCTTGTTAATTTGAAAGAATAGAAGGCTCCACCATATTTGAACTGTGGTGGAGGAAGATGTTTCTCACATTTTTGAGTTCATATGCATCATACTTTTGAATATGGAGGGTATTTGAGGAGAATTTTATTTGACTTGTTTCGTTTTGCAGACTGTGCAAATCCAACAGCGAGCTGAACGAGATGCTGCAATTGCTCGAGTTGAGCAAAGTAGGATTATCCTTGCAATGAGATTGGCTGAACATCAAGGTAAGAAGTACAAAGTGATTGAAGAAGCTTTCGCATTAGTTGGGGATGTACAGGATGCTAGTCGGTTCATCTCCCCCGAAAACCTATATTGCTCAGCTGAAAACCTTGTTAAGGTTGAAGGGAAAAGGTCCAATTTACTGGTCAGAGTCCTCATTTCCAGTTTTGATCTTGCAAAGAAGTCTCTTAAATTGGAACAAGTGGGTGGGATTCTTGGAAATGCCGCTCTTTTCACAATTAGCATGATAGCGTTGCTCCATCTCCATCAAGTGGTTTATAAGGAGCATCCATACAAGCAAGAAGACCATACCTACACCAGTAGGAATGCGAGGAAAGCTTCGTCTTTGGATGGCACCTCATCTAATGCTAGTATCAAGCACCTGGATGTGATGCTAGCTCGGGGTTGAAGTAAATGTTGACTCAAATCCTTCGTTGAATGACGGAGGCCGGCTTTTCGCTGACGTAGTTAAAGAGTAAGTGTGAAGATTTTGCAACATAGTAAGCATTCCTATCCCAAATTCACATCTTTCGGGTTGATTCACCTGCACTATAAATGGGGATCATCCTTGAGTCTAAGAAAGAATTATAACATGAATGATTGTATTAATAGGCTGTGGGTCTGATTATCTTTTTTTCACTTTGCTTTACTCTCTGAAACACTTCGTGTATATCCCACTTCGTTATCCAATTTCATTTGATTCGTACCCATAATCATAGTTTGTTATGTCTGCAATCTTTAGAGTTGACAAAAGGGCCGGTCTACCCTGAAGTGAACAGGACAAATCCGTTTTAAATTTCATTCTCAGGATATGATTATAATGGATTTGATGCTGAAATTTGGAATTGAGAATTAAGTATAGTAGAGATTACATAAATTAGACAATGTGTTATAATATATTTCTCATTATTTTGTGTTAAACACTATTTAAAGGATTTTCTTTTTTCTGTTTTTTCCTTTGAAAAACAGCTCTCCTACCTGCAAATTACTGAATTAGTTCATAAAAGTGAAAAGAGCTTCTCATAACACAGATTCCATAACAATTAAGATAAGTAAATAAACTTAAAATGGTAATAGGCTAAGTGAAAATGGACTTGGTGGATTTTTACAGTGCAATTATTAGATATAAAATCCTAGGATCGGTGCTTTTGTCTAACCTTATTCTTCTAATTCTATCCTAACCTAACAACGTTATCCTTAATTCACAACTGATTGAAACAGAATCGGGGTTAAAAATTCACAGTTATGTTTAAAGTCAACTTTACTGTCTCTCACAAGGAACCTATCCGATTTAAACAAGATTAATCTGAGTATAAATGACTTAAAAACACCTTCTCATAATTGAAACCTTCTTAAAACACCTCGTGCCAAAATCAAATTTATGTTTGTACTCCACCGAAGGTCTCTTTTCTCCTAATTTTTGCTCTGTCATCTCTTCCTCACAGTCGCTCTGTTCTTCTTTATTCTCACTTGCCTAACTCTAAGTTTCAGTCGAATTCTTTATTCTCACTTGCCTAACTCTAAGTTTCAGTCGAAAAGGTTATAAGGACCTATCCGGTTTGAACAGGATTAATATGAGTATAAATGACTTAAGTACCTTCTCATAATTGAAACCATCTTCTAACACCTCGTCTTAGCCAAAAAAAGAAAATCAACTTTGTGTTTGTACTCCACCGAAGGTCTCTTTTCTCTCAATTTTCGCTCTGTCATCTCTTCCTCACAGCCGCTCTGTTCTTCTTTATTCTCACTTGCCTAACTCTAAGTTTCAGTCGAAAAGGTTCAGACTTTAACATAGCTGTGAATTTTTAGCCTCAATCAGTTGTGAATTAATGACGACATTTTTGGGTTGAAATAGAGTTAGAAAGATTAAGGTTAAGCAGAGGATCTAACTCGATTCTCCTACGAATCTTCACCCTCGCTTCCGCAAGTCCTCATGTTTGTCATCAATGGATCATCCACCTCAATCTCATTCTCACCGCCATCTTCACCGGACAACTCTTCTAAAGACAACCCTTTCGTCTCGGTCATGAAAAAAGTGAAACAAAATCCAAGCATGTTCGTGAAGGCCAGCACCATTAGCGAATGCTTGGTCCTGTCATGACCTTGTTTCAATGTGTATGTTTGAACCACAAACGTCCCAACCATGGCTCCCAACTTTCCGGCTGCCGCGCTCAGCCCGTGGCACAGACATCTCATCCTCATCGGAAACAACTCCGCAGCCATGATAAACGTGGTTGAATTGGGTCCAAAGTTAGCGAAAAAGAAGGTTAGAGAATACAGGACTGCAAATAGAGCATGATTTTGGTCCCTTATGTAATCGTACTTCACTCCCATTATCAACATGAACGCAGACATCATTAGAAACCCCATAAGTTGGATCGCCAATCGTCCGAACTTGTCGATCAGAACCACAGTGCCCAGGTAACCTGGGAATGTTCCTAGGAATGCAGCTATGAACATGGCTCTTGACTGTTGATAAACTTCTTCAATGGCATTAACTTTAGTAGGATTTTTGGTTAAACCCATATCTGGAAACAAGTCCTTTTGTGTAAGATTTTGTGAATAGAACGCGATGTCAAGTAAACACCAACTGCACATTGCTCCTGCAAAATAAATCATTCAGAAAAAAACATGAATCAAACCCGAAAGAAAAAGAAGAAAGAAGATTTTACACTTTCTCTAGTGTTACCTATCAAATGGATTCCATGGAATTCGAAGAAGGGAATTGACCATAATGGGTAGCTATTTACAGCTTTAAACTTCGAAATCTTGCGTTCCTCATCAGGGTCTTCATGGACATGAATCTTAAGAACACGTCTCATATCAGAAACAGCATTTCTTGCTGCATCATTTTTAGGATCAGGTTTGATAACAGCAGTGTAACGTGCAGTCTCAGGCAATTTCCTGAGCCAAAAGTATGTTATAGCAGCTGGAAGAGCACCAACCATTAAGACAATCCTCCATAAAATGTTTCCCTGTGGTTGTGCTGAATGTGCAGGATGTTGGTAAAACGGCTTCGCATCATAATAAATAAGAAAGATTTTAGAAAGAACCATCGGGACCAGTCCTGAGAAGATGATCCCAAAACCTTGCATTGTAAACAGCCCTGATAAGAAAGCTCCACGAGTCTTCCTATTAGCATACTCGGACATGATTGTGGCACAAAGCGGATAAGTGCCACCTAGAGCAACACCTAACCAAAACCTGAAGAAACATAGAATGGCAATAACAGATCCAGGGGATCCGGAAGATAAACCAGAGAAAAGGGCACAGAAGAAAATGATTATCAGGGTCATTTCATAAGCTTTCTTTCGACCGATTCTGTCACCGAGCCAACCGAAGTACAACTGTCCGCAGAAAGTTCCGGTCAGTGCCGCTCCGTTGACTATGTTGTTCACGTACTGCGGAAGCCTACCAGGCTGTTTAAGAAGAGGGTCGTAGAAGTAAATGCGACCCAGAAGCTTGGTTATGGCGTTTATGCAGAAAAAGTTGTAGGTCGTCGCGAAAAAGCCCATTCCAGTGATGCCCAACACTACGAAGTGGTACTTTTGAGTTGCTGCATCGTCCATGGCATTAAGCACGGCTAAGTTGTTGGAGACCATCTTAGCAGTAGTGTCGGTGGTGACGGCCGTGTTGGAGGGATACTGCTTAGCTTTTGGCGTCCTTCCTTTTTTATACAGGTGTCGTATGTATCTTCTTGCTCTTGCTGTCCATGTTAAGATAAGAAAGCGAGTTGTCTTGAATGCAGCAAGACAGAGGAGTAGTTTGGTAATTAATTGCGTGGAAGTTTCAGATGCTTTAATACATTGTATTTAAAACAAAAAACGAAAACCACGTGATCAATTATTAAATTTTTTATTTCATAAAAAAATTTGGACCTTAAAGTTAGACTTTTGGAAGCTTTAGCTTCTCTCTGGTCCGTTGACCAATCAAAGAATTACATTAGCTAGTAGTTCTTTCTATCAGCGGTTAGCTAATATTAGATTAATTTATAACTTATTTAATTAGTGGATGATATTAGCAATTTATTTAAAAATATTTAATAAAATTAACTGTTTAGTTTAATTATTTATGTGTAAAATGATTTATAAAGTTATGACTTAAAAAAATGATCTATAAGGACATAAGTATTGTCTGTATATATCTTACTATTTCTTTGAATATTCTCATACAAATTTAAAAAGAGCAAAAGAAGTCAATATTATCACTTTCTCCAATATTTTCTATCGAGCCTAAAGAACGAAACCTTCTCAATACAATTTCTTAGTAATGAATGAGTTTGATTAAAAACTTCTTAATATCCTCTTAGATTGGCAAGGGTCAACTGAAGAACTTGAGTCATTACTAAAATGCCACTAAAAATAGGCTTAAGAATGAGTTCAGTCGAATCACACAGGAGTTTTTACTCAAATGCAGCACCAACGAGCTTAATATGAAATTGGGTCTGTAAAAATGATATCGATTTAATTTCTAATTTAAAAGAATATAATTTTTTGTTAATTTAAGTTTAATTTTTAAATTTTACAAATTGAAACTATATTTTTAGTATATTAAATTAAAATAAAATTATTTTGAAAATTTTATATTAATCTCTTAAAATTTAAACTTAAGTAAAAATAATTAATTTAAATTTGACTTGTTTGAATTGAATTAAAGATAATATATAAGTGATAATAATATTATATACTAAATATTTATATAAAAAGAGACCTAAATATCGGGTCTATACAAAAGTAATTAATGTAATATAATTATAGATAACAAATTTAAAAGTATTAATATTAAAGTTTTTGAAAATGTTAATTTAATATTAAATATTTTAAAATTTTATTTTAATGACTATTTTTTATAATTTGTATAAATTAAGTAAAATTTATATCTCTATCTCAATCACTTTGAGTAATTTGTAATGACTTTTAGATATAATAATCTTTTAGTCCCTTAATTTCTTAGCCGCTTGAGAAAAACTCTCCTTATAGTATCATTTTCAAAATTAGCAAACTGAGTTCAATCTATCAACCAAATCATCTGATTAACAAATATAATTATCAACAATTTGACATATTCAAATAGTTAAAATCTTTTGATCTGTCAAAAAATAGTTGATAAGTTATTTAACAAACAAGGTCTTAATGCACATATGTAAGTAACCTAGGTTTGATCGAGTTTATTTTGGAAGTTATTAAGACCCTCAGGAGGGTCATAATATATGCAACCATATCTTTATATTTTTACAAAGAAGTTATTTCTGTGACTTGAACATATGATCTTATGGTCACAAACGAGCAACTTTACCAATTACTCAAAGACTCACCCTCTTGAAAGTTATTAATACACGTACATTAAACTTTTACAAATGTTAGTTTTATTAATTAAGTTCAAAATATCATAATCGAGGGTAAAAGAAACAAATCTTCCCTGTATTTTATTTTTTTGAAATTTTTTACTATTTTAATTAAAAAACTCCTTTTATCAAACTTTAATTAAAATTAAGACAAAATATTTGCACAATGAACATTACACTTATAACAAAATTAAATATTGCTTATATGATGATTTAACTCAACTCTTAAACTCGAATTGAATTAATCAAATTTGACTTAAATTAATAATTTATAATAAATATCTTAAAATATCAATTTAAGTAAATTTAATTAGTTTTGATTATATTTAAAAGTTGAGTTAAGTCATCATATTAGTAACATTAGATTAATCATATTTAATATTTATTTATATCAAACATGTTTTGTCATTATTTTTAATCAAAGTTTATAAGAAACATTTAAAAAAATTTGCAACGTCTCGAAATCTCGGTTTCTTAAGTAATATTTTTTGGGTCATAAATAGTACATCCTGAGGTGAATATTGATATCTGGGACCTAAACTGCAGTTTATTTTATTTGACATCAGATAATATTATTCAACGACAATTCGAGAATCAAACTTGAGGTCAAATCCAGTTCATTTTGATGGTTTGATCAACAGTTGATTGGTAGTTAAAGTTTGACCCAAGAAAGGAGTGAAAATCAAACCCGAAATTTTGTACCCTTCATTTCTTTATTTGTACATGTCATAACCCAAAAAAATAAATTCTTTGGTACATTCACCTCCAAATATTTCACAATCCTCTACGTGACTCTAATATTTGTAGTGGATCTACTACCACTTTCTTATAATTTTCTTCAAAACTTACGCACGAAAAGAAAACTACACGCTAAGCTATAAGCTTAGAAATGTTCAAACAATTTCATTTCATTCATCCCATAACATGCATAACATATAATATTTTTCAAATATAAAAGTACAATATCTTCATTTATTTCTAAGCATAAATAGGCATCAAAATTAATTTATAAAATTTAAGCATGTATCTATTATATTAATTCATATCTAATTACATAATGATCAATAAATTACTACTTCCATTTAAAGTACTTTAATCGTTAGTTATGCATTTATACATTCTTCTGTAATTACTCCAAAGTAAAATCTAACATAATTGTATCACTTAGTTGGATAAGTAGGATTTTAAAATACAGGATCGAGATTTTGGAATAATATGGTCAACACTTTAAAATCTCGATTTCATAAATAGTACTTTTTGGGTCATGAATAGTATATCCCAATGTGAATAATGTGGGACCTAAACTGCACTTTATTTAGCATAAGATATTATTATTCAAGGATAGTTCGATGATCAAATTTAAGGTTAAAATAAGTTCATTTTTAGGGTTTTATATCAAGAGTTGACCAGTAATCAAAGTTTGATTAGAGAAATAGATGAATATCAAATTCGAAAATATTAATAAAAAATAAATAATATTAATTAAGGTATGTTGAAATTTTTTTAATAAATATTACTTATTGAGAAGAAGAAAAGAATTTCATTTTTTACATGCATTAATGAGTATTATTTTTAATGGGACCAATTAGCATTAATTACCACCAAATATTTTTAGTTGCCACCAAATAGCGTTAAATGTCACCTGTTAGCTCTCTTCTTTCCCACAGTTTTCGAGAGTCAAACTTTCCATCATTCTTTCATTTTTTTCTTCCATTTTCAAGTTAACATTTTCTATTTTTAACCTCTAAATCAACTATTAAATACTAAATCATCAACCGGTTCCAAAAACTATCACAGTATAATTGAAAAAATTATTAAATAAAATTAATCATTCATTTTAGTTTATAAAAATTTAATAATTTACGAAAACTGGTCAATTAATTAACAGGCTTATCAATTTTTAACAACAAAGATTAAACTAAATTGAACAAAAAGTTATAAACTGATCTAAAAAATTACCCCGTTCAAGATTATTACTATTAAACTAGTCAAACTTGTTCGGTTTTAAAAACATTTATAATAAGTATATAGATAATTGATTTATTATAATCCATCAATTATTTTTAGGTTTAATGGTATTCAAAAATGGAAATTTAATTGTGATAAATTTACTTCACAAAAATTAAATTAAATTTCAATAATAATTATTATACTCTAATTAATTTTTTAAAAAAATTAAAAATTAGAAAGACCTAAAAATAAATTATAAATCTATAATAATTACTAATACTAAACTCACTTAGAAATTTTGTTCTATATTTAACAATTTCCAATTTTCACACCTTATTTTTAAATAATTATTTTTTTTGAAATCTACTACATTTTCAAAGTAGAAGACGAGTATTATAATAACAAATTAAAAAAGTAAAAGATTTTATAAACATATAAAAAATGATTAATTAACTTTTTAAATAATTCAATTTCAACCATAGTCATTATTGATTGAAAGTGATATAATGTTTTTTTCTCATTTAATGTATAATAAATTAGTTTAATCAATCACCTAATTTCTTCCCAACTAATGTGAAGGGGAATAGACCACTTGTTCCTATTACCTGTTTTCTACGCTGTTCTATCTAATAAATAAGATTCACGGAAAATAAATTGATGGATGTTAGTAGAATACGATAAGAATAAGACAATGGAAACAGATGATCTAAATCCAATGTGAAACAATTGGGAATTTGTAGAATTAAATTAATCAAAGTTCGACTTAAATTGCTTGCAGTTAAGGGTATGGTTTGACTCCAAGTTGTCCTCAAGGCTTCGTTGGTTGCTTAAATTATAAATTTTCTACCAGCGAACATCCAAGCCTAGTGGTACGGGGTTGGTCTTCGCTTAAGCAAAGTTGAGGGTTTCACTCCTGCTTGTGTATGCAGCATTGTTAAATATTTGGTAGTAGTACTAAGTTGCACTTTGGTCCATACGGCACGAGCGGGGAATAATTTGATTGTTGTAATAACTTAAAAATGTTACTAACAGTTCAGGCTAACCCAAAAAATTTCGTGAGTTAATGGAAAAAGAACAAAATATAATTTTTCTTATAAATTATAGTAATAATAATAACAATAACAACAATAATATGGTGAATTCTTTGCAATATTCGTTGCAACTACTGGGAGAACTCAACTGTAACATATTTAACTAAAACTTCAAATTCCCAATAGAATATCTTTCATTGCGACATAATCAAAACGGATTACGCGTGCACTACAGTCAGAATATTCTTCCATCTACTTTGTTTTGGCTGATTGTTGAATGTTTGCTGGGGAAAAAAGGAATAAGATCCTTTGTCCAGTTTTATGGTGTCTTATTGTGTCAAGTGAATCTTAATCATTCATTTATGTGGGTCTCATGTAGGCTCTACATAAATAAATGTAGAACCCGCATAAATAAATGGCTGAGATTCACTGGACACAATAAGACACAATAAAAACTGGACAGAAGATCTGAACTCGGGAAAAAATGGGTCATTAGTGAGGTCTAGAGTTGGCAAGTGGGCTCGGGCACGGCCCATCTAAGCCTAAAGTCAACATATCAAGACCTGGTTGACCAGACCTCAAGCTCAATTATTCTAAAAAATCGAACCTTGATCGGGTTAAGCTCAAACTCAAACTGCCTAGGCCTAGCCTAATCCTAGGCTAGACTCTTATACACAAAATGACATTGTTTTGACATTTTTAATTAAAATATTGGGTGGGCTAGAGTTAGACTCAGGTTCAGGCTTGGGTTACCTCTAACCCGATCAAGTTCAAGCTTGAACTTGCTACATTGAGTTTGATCGAGCCTCAGGTCAAGCCAGGCGTAGGCTCTCAACAACCAAAATTACATCGGACGGGGCCTAGGCATGCCTTAGCTCAGCCTGACTCATTGTCATTTTTAGTAAGATCTAATCAGTTATTAAAGTTTATCCACATTTTCATATAGGAGTATTGGTCTAATTAAAACATTTTTTTAGTATTTATAATTCGTTG
>JANVCQ010000019.1:0-19421 GCA_025531925.1 Erythroxylum plowmanianum | reverse complement strand
TAATTACATACTAAGTTACTAACCCCATTTTACAATTCCAATTTCAATTCCAAATTTTCAATTCTAATTTACAATTCTATTTTACAATCTTTGCATAATTACAAATTCATAACAAAATAACATAAATTACTTACCTACGGTATTCTTTAACTTCAATCCATCAATTTCAAATTATCAACTTTAAAAATTCTATTCCAAAACTATGAAAATTCCATTTCAAAACAATTTGAATTATTATATTAATAATATTGAATTATTTAATATTTATTTTCGTATTATGAGTTTTTGACAACTTTTCCTTTTTCCCATGCCTTTCTTAATGGTCTTGGAATCTCTGAATGTCGATTTCCAATGTATGACTTAACTACTCACTTGACTCTCGGGCTCCACTAGTCACGTTTGTTAAAATTTCCAAGACACCAGTTTTTGAACGACTTTCTCCGATTTCTCCATATTTTTGGAATTCTCCTTCTTCTCTGTCTCACCATTTACATGAATTGTCTTCGACTCTTCGATCTTCCGACCACACAAGAACAGAGGCGTTATGAAGAGAGATTCAGACTTCTTATTAAATGTCGGATCGGTGTCTGGATCGGTAGCTGGTGGGACGTCGGAGGCTCAGAGCTGTCGGTGGCCGGTGAGGCGGCACGTCTTCGGGTGGAGGTGGAGGAGAAGACGACGAGGAGGAGGAGGAGGAGAAGAGCGACGTAGAGCAGAGGAGGACCGGTGGCGACAATGGAGAGGAGAAGAGGAGGAGGAGGAGCCGAGGAGGACCGGTGGCGACAACGGAGAGGAGAAGAGGAGGAGGAGGAGCCGAGGAGGACCGGTGGCGACTGGTGACTCGGCGGGGCAGACGGCGACAGCGACAGATGGCGACAGATGATGATGAAGAGAGACGAAATCTGAGAGGGAGAGTCGGCAGTAAGTAAGCTGTGAGAGAGAGAGGCAGTCCGCAGTCAGGGGGGGTTGGGATTTTTAGGGTTAAATTTTTTAATTTTGCAAAATGGTCCCTAACCAACTATTTTTTTGCGGAATTGTCCTGAAGATATCGAAATTTTTGGTTCTGGCCGGTATCGGCCAGAATTTTTTACCGGTAAAATTTTTTCCGTTCTGGTACCGGATTCCAACCGGAACGGAACGTTCCGGCCAGTATCGTCCGATACGGAACGGTATTCTGAACATTGATCCAAATTGGTAGCTAGGCTTTTTCAAGGGTTGCATGATTTTCAAGGCTATCTAATTATCGTGATTTAGTGGAATAACCTTAAACATGCAGCTCTATTGTTTGTATCGTTTCGGTGATGAAATATTTGTTTATTTGGTAATTTTTTTCTGGTTCTGTACGTGGGATGCTTTAGTAATAATATCGAAGGTTCATAGCAGATTTCTTAGTGGAAGACTTGTCATTCTTTCCTTGATGAAACTGCATTTTTAAGGAAGTTGTTTTCTTATCTCGGGTGTTGTTTATGTACTTATTGTTTAAATCAATAGAGTTATTTAATTCTTTTCTTTATTATCAAATATTGTTGAGAAAAATCTCTATCGAAGTTAGCACAAAGTGGTTGTGTTATTGGGTATAATTTACTTTCACGAATTGTGAGGACGAGGAATAGTGTTAAAAATTGGGTAAGTCAGCTTTGTAATGTCTTGAGTAAAACTATTGCATCACAAATAAGAGTTGTTTAAATTGGATAAGGGCTCCGCAGATATAAGCATGCAAAGTATGCCAAATTACGTTGTCAAATCTTGGATGTTTATTTCGTGTTTAATTTTTTTATTTTTATTTTTGCTCAAAAATTATGAGTTGCTGGTACAGTTGTTTGATATCGAGCAATCCTCGTATATAATTCAAAGTAACTGGGCAGAACCAAGTTTTACGAAACTATATCTTTTCAGATTTTTCAACAATGAACTTAAGCATAAAGACTTCGGAGAATATAACGGTTAATTTTTCACACTACAAGTATTTTATGTAAACTAGCTTCTTGGTGCATGCGGCCCAAGGAGAAAGATGATCACTATTGAACGTGATTGTGCATATGAAGTTAAAGTGTTGCATCAATAAGTATCCGAAAAAAAAGGTCAACCAATGTATCCTTAGCAGTCACATTTAATTGAGGAAATTAACACCGACTGGCTTTCAAATCATTGTCAAGATGGTCTTTGTTCAGTATTTGCCAACAGATGCTTGGTTAAGATCACTATGTCTGCTTCAAATGATGCAGATTAGATTTATCAGGTTGTTTGAACTGTGATGATGGAGGACGATGTTTCTCACATTCTCAGTTCAAAAGCCGCTCTCCTACCGGCAAATTAGTTCATAAAGGTGAAAAGAGCTCCTCATAACAATTAAGGTAAGTAAATAAACTTAAAATGGTAATAAGCTAAATGAAAATGAACTTACTGGATTTTTATTTGTTTAAACACTATTTTATAAGGAAATGTACTGATTCTCCTACGAGTCTTCACTCTCGCTTCCGTGGGCCCTCATGCTTGTCATCAATGGAACATTCACCTCAATCTCATTCTCACCGCCATCTTCACCGGACAACTCTTCTAAAGACAACCCTTTTGTCTCTGTCACCAAAAATGTGCAACAAAATCCAAGCATGTTCGTGAAGGCCAACACCATTAGGGCAATCTTGGTCCTGTCATGACCTTGTTTCAGTGTGTATGTTTGAACCACAAACGTCCCAACCATGGCTCCCAACTTTCCAGCTGCGGCGCTCAGCCCGTGGCACAGACATCTCATCCTCATCGGAAACAACTCTGCCGAGACGATAAACGTGGTTGAATTGGGTCCAAAGTTGGCGAAAAAGAAGGTCAGAGAATACAGGACTGCAAATAGAGCAGGATTTTGGTCTCTTATGTAGTCATACTTCACTCCCATTAGCAACATGAACGCAGACATCATTAGAAACCCCATAAGTTGGATCGCTAATCGTCCTAACTTGTCGATCAGAAACACAGTGCATAGGTAACCAGGGAATGTTCCAAGGAATGCAGCTATGAACATGGCTCTTGACTGCTGATAAACTTCCTGAATGGCATTAACTTGAGTAGGGTTTTTGGTTAAACCCATTCCTGGAAACAAGTCCTTTTGTGTAAGATTCTGTGAATAGAACGCTATGTCCAGTAAACTCCAACTGCACATTGCTCCTGCAAAAAAAATCATTCAGAAAAAACACGAATCCAACCCATAGAACAAGAAAAAAGAAGATTTTACACTTTCTCTACTGTTACCTATCAAATGGATTCCATGGCGTTCGAAGAAGGCATTTGACAATAATGGGTAGCTATTTACAGCTTTAAACTTCGAAATCTTCTGTTCCTCATCAGGGTCTTCATGGACACGAATCTTAAGAACACGTCTCATATCAGAAACAGCGTTTCTTGCAGCGTCGTTTCTAGGATCAGGTTTGATAACAGCAGTGTAACGAGGAGTCTCAGGCATCTTCCTGAGCCAAAAGTACGTTATAGCAGCTGGAAGAGCACCAACCATTAACACAATCCTCCATAAAATGTTTCCCTGTGATTGTGTTGAATGTGTAGGATCTTGGTAAAACGGCTTAGCATCATAATAAATAAGAAAGATTTTAGAAAGAACCATCGGGACCAGTCCTGAGAAGATGATCCCAAAGCCTTGCATTGTAAACAGCCCTGATAAGAAAGCTCCACGAGTCTTCCTATTAGCATACTCGGACATGATTGTGGCACAAAGCGGATAAGTGCCACCTAGAGCAACACCTAACCAAAACCTGAAGAAACATAGAATGGCAATAACAGATCCAGGGGATCCGGAAGATAAACCAGAGAAAAGGGCACAGAAGAAAATGATTATCAGGGTCATTTCATAAGCTTTCTTTCGACCGATTCTGTCACCGAGCCAACCGAAGTACAACTGTCCGCAGAAAGTTCCGGTCAGTGCCACTCCGCTGACTATGTTGTTCACGTACTGCGGAAGCCTACCAGGCTCCTTAAGAAGAGGGTCGTAGAAGTAAATGCGACCCAGAAGCTTGGTTATGGCGCTTATGCAGAAAATGTTGTAGGTCGTGGTGAAAAAGCCCATTCCAGTGATGCCCAACACGACAAAATGGTACTTTTGAGTGGCTGCACCGTCCATGGCATTGAGCACGGCTAAGTTGTTCGAAACCATCTTGGCAGTGGTGGCAGTGAGGGCGGGGGTGATGGTGGTGGTGAAGGGATGCTGCTTAGCATTTGACGTCCCTCCATTTTTATACAGGTACCGTATGTATCTGTGTTCTTGCTCTTGCCGTCCATGTTAGGATAAGAAGAAGAGTAGTTTCGTAGGTAATTGCATGGAAGTTTCAGATACCTTGACATTGTATTAATGTACATATGTAACATAGGTTTGATCGAGTTTACTTCAGAAGTTATTAATACACATACATTAAAACTTTTCCAAATATATGTTTTATTAATTAACTTAAAGTTCAAAATATCAAATTTTAGGGTAAAAGAAACAAATCTTTCTTGTATTTTAGTAACATTTGATTATTCTATATATCAAATATTTATACGCGTGTGTTTCATGGTTATTTTTTAATTAAATTTTATAATAATAAAATTTACTAAGAGACTAACAAACTGAAAGAGTTTTTTTTAATTAAAGATTATGGAGTTTTTGTAAATTTCGGTAAACTATAAAGAAAATTCATATGTTTTACCATGAAAATTAATATATTAAAATTTTACTATTTATTTGGATTTATACAAATCTTTTATCATAATTAAATATGTTATTACCTATTAATTATCCAAAATTGTTAAAAATTTTCATTAAATATTTAAATATTAAACATGTTGGTGGGTTTTCTCAAAATGTCAACTTCATTTATATAAATTATTGTCAAATTCATTGATATAAATTAATGTCAACTTCATTGATATATATTTTATTTTGGACGTGAAAGAGAAAGAGGATTATTATTTAATTAAGGTAATGACATTTTCCTAATGATGAATTAATAATGATAGGAAACAAATGCAAGTTATTGACTTAGAATGGTTCTTGTGAATTTATTAATCAACAAGGATGTGATATTCTCTAAGTTTTACTAAATCCATGTGAATCTTGGCATAAGTTGTGGAATATGCCCATAATAAGAAATGTTTTAAAAATCAGACTAAAAATTAAACCGATGAGTTAAGAGATTTAAGATTCGATTAAAATTAAAGAATTTGAAAAATGAACGAAAAATAATATCTTTACCTATTAAAAAATTCAAAGTGTAATTTACAAAAAAAGTTTAATTGTTTATTTTTGTTTATTAAAACTCAATAATTTACAAAAATTGGTCATTTAATTAATAAACTGATTAATTTTTTACAACAAAAATTATATAAAAATATAAAAAATTATTAATTAAATTGGTTTAATTAATCACCTAAATTTCTTCACAACTGCTTGGCAAATGTGAAGTCAACTTTAAAAGTTGATTGTATAACTATATATAGGAATTTTTTAGAACTAAATTAATCAATGTTCAACTTAAATTGCTTGCAATTAAGGGTATGGTTATGACTTCCGGTTGTTCTCAAGGCTTCATTAGTTCACTAAAAGTATCTATTTTGGTATTTATGTATATTATTATTATTATTACAAGTTGGAATACTACCAACCTTTGATTCTTTGCAAGATTCATGTACCGATTGGGCAGAACTTAACTAGAACATGTTGAACTAAAACTTTCAATTCCGAATAAAGTAATACTTCCTTACGATATAAGCAAAAGGATTATTCACTACAACAACTTTGTTTACGGTGATTATTTAATTTGATAAAACAAGAGATTTAAGGTTAAAAAATTCAAGTAATATTAAATTATTATAAAATTGGTTTAAAATAAAGAAAATTTGAAAATTTAAAAATAATTGAAAAAGATTATTCTTATCTGTCGAAAAATTAAATGAAAACTAATTGATTTATTTTTATTAATAAAAACTGATTAATTTATAATAATTGGTCGATTAATTAAAAAATGATCATTTTTAATAATAAAAATTATTAAATTAAATCAAATCGTAAAATTAAAAACCAAATTGAAAATTGACCGACTTAAAATTTTTACTATAAAATCGGTCAAATCAATTTAGTTTTTAAAATATTAGTTGAAACCCCAAGGCGCAGGTGAGTTGGTAAGGAGTCCTCTTGGCTTAAGTGAAGTTGTGGGTTCGAACCTCCCTCATGTATGCAATCGTTTAAAACTTGAGGCTAGAGCATTGCTTCCCGCAAGGGACCTACTCGACTCGAATGGGGATTAGTCTGAGTGTGGATGACTTAAAGGTGCCTTCTTATAATTGAGGCTCTCCTAAAATACCTCGTAGACAACCAAAAAAAATATATTAGTTGAATCTTTGCCTTGAAAAAAATGAATCAATATTAGCAAGATCATATCCATTATCAAAGTTTAAAAGTTTTTATAACCCTGAACTTTGATATTGAATCTGATAATACAAGAGTTTAAAAGTTTAAAAGATTCAAGTAATATTAGACTATTATAAACTCTGCTTAAGATGAAACAATTTTAATTTTTTTTATGTTTTGCATTTTATATTTTCTTAAAATGGGGTTTTTCTCGTTTCTGGAGATATCAAGATATTATTAACCGAAATATTTAAATCCAAGAGAATTTCAACCCGAAAAAATAACAAAAGCCCACGATCCAGGAAGCCCTGAAGCGTAACATCACACTTCAGGCCCAATCATAACGGGCTTTCACAATTATTAACAACACTCGTTTTCTCTTAGCATTGTCACTAATAATTAACTAATGAATTAACAAAACCGTCAAAACCGTACGGAAATCCGATGAGAAGAAGCCCTACGACGACGTCGTCGCCAACAATCAGGAAGGCTTCGTGTTTGTGAAGGATTTTCGGGTGGATGATAATGAATCCGTAATCCAAGAGGCCAAGAGTCTCAACGGCATCAGGACTGCTTTGGAGAATCTTGAGGACCAGTTAAGAGTTTTTTTCATGTAAGTGAGCCTTTTCTCTGTCTTGTATCTTCTTCGTTGAATTGGGTTTTGCTAGCTACGACATGTTATGTTTGGTTCTGATGGTTGGTGAAGGAATTTGAATTGTTGTGGTTAGGCATATTTTGGGTATCGAATTACTGGCTAAATATATCAAGTGGAGGATTTTGTCTTGTGCTACGACCCTTAGTTATTTGCGAAATTTGGTTATCTTCTGATAGTGAATTACACGTCAAAAGCTTTTTGTGCTTGGTCATGGAAATCCAGTATCTCAATTACTGAAATGGAAACGTAGAGAATATGTTCATTGCCTAAGTATTATCCAATTTTGTCCTCTTTAACAAACATCCAAATAGGCCGAGAAGTCCTAAACCATTTTTATCTTTTCAAGTTGTTTTATCTTTTCAGGCCATTAAGAATTTTCATTGGAGGCTTAAGCCTTGTCTTGGAGACTTTCTTTTTACGTGATGTGTTAAAGTGAGCATTATATCCACTTAAATTGATCCTGCTTCTAATTGATTTAGTTATCAAAAAGCATGCGGCCCGAGAGAGACAAAGATGATCACCATTGAATGTGATGGTCCATATCAAGTTAAGTGTAGCATCAATAAGTATCTGAAAAGAAAGTTGACCAATGTATTCTTAGCAATCACATTTAATTGAGGAAATGATCGCCAATTGGTTTTTTCATGTCATTGTGAAGATAGTCTTTGCTCAATTGTTGTATTTTCGAACAGATGCTTGGTTAGGATCACTCATGTCTACGTCAAATGATGCAGATTAGATTTATCAGCTTGTTAATTGGAAAGCGTAGAAGGCTTCACCATGTTTGAACTGTGGTGGAGGAAAATGTTTCTCACATTCTCAGTTCATATGCCTCAAACTTTTGAATACGGAGGATATTTCAGGAGAATTTTATGCTAATGATATGGATGAGTGTTTTATTAGGAGTCTATAAGAGGAGTATTTTATTTTAGTAGAAGTCTATTATGTCCTTATTTCTGCATTAGTTTCTGTTATAGTTATGTTAATAAAAACAACTTGAATAAGAGTCTTTCTAAGAGTCCTAAAACAGCTTGAATAGGAGTCTTTCTTGGAGTCCTAGTTTAGGTGGAACTTTTATGTTTCTTTGCGTATATAAGGCTATTACGTTATGCAACAATGAAAGGAAGAAGTTATCATAAAAATTAGCTAATTAGGAGTAGAGTAATTTAGCCCAATCTCGGCAGCCCTTGTCTTTGACAACTGCTGCCAGTTTTTTTCATCACCAAACATAGGTTGTGCAAGGGAGGGAACTAACGTAAATCAGAGGAAAGAGATTAAGTTTCCTGAGAATCGTTCTTGGATTCGATCCCAAGTACGGGCACATAACAGCTACTTGTTCCGTTTTGCAGATTGTACAAATCCAACAGCAGGCTGAATGAGATGCTGCAATTGCTCGATTAGAGCAAAGTGGGATTATCCTTGCAATGAGATTGGCTGAACATCAGGGTAAGAAGTACAAAGTGATTGAAGAAGCTTTTGCTTTAGCTGGGGATGTATAGGATGCTTGTCGGTTCATCTACCCAGCCTATCTTGCCCAGCTGAAAACCTTGTTAAGTTTGAAGGGAGAAGGTCCAATTTACTTGTCAGAGTCCTCATTTCAAGTTTTGTTCTTGCAAAGAAGTCTCTTAAATTGGAACAAGTGGGTGGGATTCTGGGGAATGCCGCTCTTTTCACGATTAGCATGATAGTGTTGCTCCATCTGCATCAGGTAGTTTATAAGGAGCATCCATATAAGCAAGAAGACCATATCTACACCAGTAGGAATTTGAGGAAAGCTTCGTCGTTGGATGGCACCTCTTCTAATGCTAGTGTGAAGCAACTGGATGTGGTGTTAGCTCGGGGTTGAATTAAATGTCGATGCAAACACTTCATTGAATGACGGAGGCCCGCTTTTCACCAACGTACTTAAGAGTAAGTATGAAGATTTTGCAACATAGTAAGCATTCATATCCCGAATTCACATCTTTCAGGTTGATTTAACAGCACTAGAAATGGGGATCATCTTTGAGTCTGAGAAAGAACTATAAGATGAATGATTATATTAATAGGCTGTGGGTCTGTTTCTCTTTTTTTCACTTTGCTTTACTCTGTGAAACACTTTGTGTATATCCCACTTTGTTAACCAACTTCATTTGATTCGTACCCAAAATCCTGGTAATCATAGTTTGTCAGGTCTGCAGTCTAATTAGAGTTGGCAAAAGGTCCCGTCTACCCTGAAGTCAACAGGTAAAGCGCACTTTGAATTTCATTTATAGGATATGATTATAATGGATTTGATGCTGAAATTTGGAATTTAGAATTAAGTATAGTAGAGATTACATAAGTTGGATAATGTGTTATAATATATTTCTCATTGTATTGTGTTAAACATTAATTAAAGGATTTTCTTTTTTCTTTTTTTCCCCTCAAAAGCTGCTCTCCTACCTGCAAATTAGTTCATAAAGGTGAAAAGAGCTCCTCATAACACAGATTCCATAACAATTAAGGTAAGTAAATAAACTTAAAATGGTAATAAGCTAAATGAAAATGAACCTGCTGGATTTTTATAGTGCAGTTATTAGATATAAATCGTAAGGTCATGTATATAAAAGCTGTTATGAAATGTACGTTTGTATTTGTTTAAACACAATTTTCAAAGAAAATGTACTGATTATCCTACGAATCTTCACTTTCGCTTCCGTTTGTCCCCATGTTTGTCATCAATGGAGCATTCACCTCAATCTCATTCTCACCGCCATCTTCACCGGACAACTCTTCTAGAGACAACCCTTTCGTCTCTGTCACCAAAAAAGTGCAACAAAATCCAAGCATGTTTGTGAAGGCCAATACCATTAGAGAATGCTTGGTCCTGTCATAACCTTGTTTCAATGTGTATGTTTGAACCACAAACGTCCCAACCATGGCTCCCAACTTTCCGGCTGCTGCGCTCAGTCCGTGACACAAACATCTCATCCTCATCGGAAACAGCTCCGCCGAGACAATAAACGTGGTTGAATTGGGTCCAAAGTTGGAGAAAAAGAAGGTCAGAGCATACAGGACTGCAAATAGAGCAGGATTTTGGTCTCTTATGTAGTCATACTTCACTCCCATTAGCAACATGAACGCAGACATCATTAGAAACCCCATAAGTTGGATCGCTAATCGTCCTAACTTGTCGATCAGAAACACAGTGCATAGGTAACCAGGGAATGTTCCAAGGAATGCAGCTATGAACATGGCTCTTGACTGCTGATAAACTTCCTGAATGGCATTAACTTGAGTAGGGTTTTTGGTTAAACCCATTCCTGGAAACAAGTCCTTTTGTGTAAGATTCTGTGAATAGAACGCTATGTCCAGTAAACTCCAACTGCACATTGCTCCTGCAAAATAAATCATTCAGAAAAAACATGAATCCAACCCAAAGAACAAGAAAAAAAGAAGATTTGACACTTTCTCGACTGTTACCTATCAAATGGATTCCATGGTGTTCGAAGAAGGGATTTGACAATAATGGGTAGCTATTTATAGCTTTAAACTTCGAAATCTTGTGTTCCTCATCAGGATCTTCATGGACATGAATCTTAAGAACACGTCTCATGTCAGAAACAGCATTTCTTGCTGCGCCGTATCTAGGATCAGGTTTGATAACAGCAGTGTAACGAGGAGTCTCAGGCATCTTCCTAAGCCAAAAGTACGTTATAGCAGCTGGAAGAGCACCAACCATTAACACAATCCTCCATAAAATGTTTCCCTGTGATTGTGTTGAATGTGCAGGATCTTGGTAAAACGGCTTACCATCATAATAAATAAGAAAGATTTTAGAAAGAACCATCGGGACCAGTCCTGAGAAGACGATCCCAAAACCTTGCATTGTAAACAGCCCTGATAAGAAAGCTCCACGAGTCTTCCTATTAGCATACTCAGACATAATTGTGGCACAAAGAGGATAAGTGCCACCTAGAGCAACACCTAACCAGAACCTGAAGAAACATAGAATGGCAATAACAGATCCAGGGGATCCGGAAGATAAACCAGAGAAAAGGGCACAGAAGAAAATGATTATCAGGGTCATTTCATAAGCTTTCTTTCGACCGATTCTGTCACCGAGCCAACCGAAGTACAACTGTCCGCAGAAAGTTCCGGTCAGTGCCACTCCGCTGACTATGTTGTTCACGTACTGCGGAAGCCTACCAGGCTCCTTAAGAAGAGGGTCGTAGAAGTAAATGCGACCCAGAAGCTTGGTTATGGCGCTTATGCAGAAAATGTTGTAGGTCGTGGTGAAAAAGCCCATTCCAGTGATGCCCAACACGACAAAATGGTACTTTTGAGTGGCTGCATCGTCCATGGCATTGAGCACGGCTAAGTTGTTCGAAACCATCTTGGCAGTGGTGGCGGTGAGGGCGGGGGTGATGGTGGTGGTGGAGTGATGCTGCTAAGCTTTTGACGTCCCTCCATTTTTATACAGGTACCGTATGTATCTGTGTTCTTGCTCTTGCTTGGAAGTTCGTGGGTAATTGCTTGGAAGTTCAGATACTTCAATATTGTCTTGATGTACACATGTAACATAGGTTTGATCGAGTTTACTTCACAAGTTATTCATACACATACATTAAAACTTTTCCTAATATAAGTTTTATTAATTAACTTAAAGTTCAAAATATCAAATTTTAGGGTAAAAGAAACAAATCTTGCTAGTTTAGTAACATTTGATTATTCTATATATCAAATATAGAATTAATAATGATAGGAAACAAATGCAATTTATTGACTTGAATGGTTTTGTGAATTTATTCATGCGAAATGTTTTAAAAATTGGATCAAAAATTAAACTGATAAGATAAGATGTTCAAGATTCATAAAATCAGTTAAAATTAAAGAATTTAAAAATTGAATGAAGAAGAATATATTTACCTATTAAAAATTTAAAGTATAATTGACAAAATAAAGTTATTAAATAAAATTTAATTGTTTATTTTTGTTTATTAAAACCAATAATTTACAAAAATTGGTTATTTAGTTAATAAAGTAATCAAGTTTTAACAACAAAATATTTCATAAAAATATAATAAATCATTAATTAACTATTTTATTTTATAATTCTCTTAATCTTAAAATGCTGTCATTATTGAGTCAAAATGATGTAATTTTTTTCTCATTTAATGTATAATAAATTAGTTTAATTAATGGCCTAAATTTCTTCCCAACTGCTTGGCAAATGTAAAGCAATTAGGAGATCTTTTTTTTTTTTGATAATTAATTAGGAGATCTTTTGCTAAAGTCGACCTTAAAAGTTGATTATATAAGTATATAGGAATTTTTTAGAACTAAACTAATCAATGTTCAACTTAAAATGATAGCAATTGAGGGTATGGTTATGACTTCCAGCTGTTCTCAAGACTTCATTGGTTCACTAAAAGCATCTATTTTGGTCTTTATATATTATTATTATTATAAGTTGGAATACTACCTACCTTTAAAAGGTCGGGCAGAACTCAACTAGAACAGATTGAGCTAACACTTTCAATTCCCAACAGAGTAATACTTCGTCATGATATAAGCGAAAGGATTATTCACTATTGGTTAAGGTGATTAATATTAATAACAAAAAAATTAAACGAAATCAAATCATAAAATTAAAAATCAAAATAAAAAGTTGACCAATTTAAATTTTTTATTATAATATCAGTTAAATCGATTCAATTTTTAAAACATTAGTTAAATCTTTACCTTGAAAAAATGGATCAATATTAGCAAGATTAGATTCGTTATCAAAGTTTAAAAGTATTTATAATCCCAAACTTTAATATCGAATTTGGTAGCACAATAATTTTAAAGCTTAAAAGATTTAAGTAATATTAGATCATTACAAAACAGGTTTGGTTAAAGATGAAATAAATTTAAATTTTTCATTTTTTGAATTTTTTATTTTCTTAAATTGTTTTAATTACGGAGAATTATTTATTTATTTGTGAGGCTTCAATAGCTTGTTTTAGAGAAAAATAATAAGTTTTTAAAAAGTAATCACTTTCTTTAAATTTTAGATTAGATAAGAAATACGTGTTAAAAAATATTTTTTGGATAAATTAAATTTGATAGATTTTTTAGTCTGATAAAGTATAAAAAGTTGACTTAAATTAATTTATAATTGACATGTAATTATCTTTAATTGAATCCAAAATTTAAACTTAGTTTTTGTGACCTTTAATTATAATTTACTAGTTAAGGATAAAACTGCATACTACCGGATCTCTCTAAATCTTATATCTTAGCGAATTTCTATTGAATAAATAAAAATATAATATTAATTATATAATAGTTAATAAATTTTCCATTCCATTTCGATTTCACATATATTTCATTCACACTTTCTTCTTGTAAAGTCATCCCAAACCTTTCTGAAACCAGAATTGGTCAACCTAATTTGAAGCATTCCTTTTGAGCTTGTTTTTCACATGTCGGATTTCAGGCATTTCCATATAACCAGCCAAGTTCGATGTGTCCATCCTCGTCTCCACCAACCATGCCCGCTAGTGCTCTCTTTACACCAACAATGGTTTATTCAACACGTCCACAAATATAAAAGCGTAGGTCTTCCTAAAGTCAACAGGTAAAACTCGCTTTGAATTTTATTTACAGGATTTGATTATAAAATATTTGATGCTGAAATTTGGATTTGAGAATTAAGTTATAGTAGAGATTACATAATTAGTTAGATAATGTGTTATAATATACTTCTCATTATGTTGTGTTAAACAATATTTAAAGGATTTTCTTTTTCTTTTTCTTTTTCTTTTTTCCTTTCAAAAGTGGAAAGAGCTCCTTGTAACACAGATTCTATAACAATTAAGATAAGTAAATACACTTAAAATGGTAATAAGCTAAGTGAAAATGAACATACTGGATTTTTATAGTGCAATTATTAGATATAAAATCGTTAAGTCATCTATATAAAGCTCTTATAAAATAAAAATAAATAATATAATAAATATAAAATAAGAACAAAAATAAAAGATAAAAGAAGTATATATATATATATAGAGAGAGAGAGAGACTAAGTATATAAACTTACATTTCTTTTCTTTTCATCTCGTTTGCCACCGCTTCCAGACGAGTAACATAGTCACTAATTTTTTCAAAACTCTGCTTTTTTAATGTTTCAAGAGATTGAAGTAGTACCTTTTTGGCTTTTTTGACTCATTGAAGAGATTTTTATAGAGTTTCCTATGTGTTCTTTGATATTTTTGCATATGATATTTTTTCAAACATTGATTCATCAGCTCCTTAAAAAATGAAAAACATGGCCTTCTTGTCTTTCTGGCGTGATTCTTTAAGTGATGTCCTTTATGCGTTTGATAAAGATGCTTCAACGGTTGCATCTTCAGGCTCAATATAGCCCTCTTCGACAATCTCCCACAAATCTTATGATTGGAGCAGTACCTTCATTTGGATGCTCTAGTTTTCATAATTTGTCTTTGTCAATTTTGGAATTTGAGGTTGAATCATATTGGTCATTTTTTACGTCCTTGAATAGTAGTCAAGAACATGACTCTAATGCTACTTGTTGTGAAAAAATAAAAATATACAAGCTACTAGAAAACAAGCAGCAATATATATTGATAAAAAAAATGATGTTACAATCTTTGAACTACACCTTTCTACTTCTCAGTCTCTCTTATTCTCTTTTCACCTTGCTTTTCTCTACCCTTTTTTCACTGTTTTCTCATTACTTAAACACTACCCATATAACCCCATTTTATAACCATTATAGTCAGTTTTGTTCATCACTTTAACACGCCAAAGCCAACTAAAAGACTATCAAACAGTTTGTGCATCACTATGCAAATTGTTAGGCTGCCGAGACAACTTTGTGATAGTTTAGAATAGCTCATGCGTACCTTTATCTGGGGATCCTTGGGATAGCACCAGAAAATGCCCCTTGTACGTTGGGAAGATGTGTGTCAACCCAAAACGACCGGGGGGCTAGGCCTTAAGCGTATTCGATCTTCCAATGATGCACTCCTGACCAAAATGGGCTGGACACTCCTTACACAACCTGAGGCGTTATGGGTTCGCATCGTACGGGCTAAATATCGTATGGCCTAGCACCACATCCCTGATTCGATTGACAAACCTGGGGCTTCTTGCTTTTGGAAGGGTCTTGTGGCCACTTGAAAATTTGTTATCCAAGGTATTAAATGGCAGCTCGGCAACGGACGACATATTTCCTTTTGGCAGGACAACTGGGTGACCGACTGGGGATCCCTTCTGCAGGTGGCGACTTCTTCAATTCCGGAAGGCATTCTCTATGCTAAGGTAGCAGATTTCTGACAGAAGGATGGTCAGTGAAAGTGGCATTTATTTCAACAGTACCTGTCACCCTCAGTCTATGTAGATGTAGCGAAGTACTCCCCCAATGTGGCCCATGTGGAGCATGATACCATACGATGGGGCTTTACGAGTCATGGGCGATTCACGGTGACGTCAGCCTATAATTTGATTAAAGGACAAGGCTCGGCCCGGCCTCACCGACTCTGGGAGTTAATTTGGAAATGGGCGAGACCCCAACGAATCCGCGCTTTCCTTTGACTCATGACTAAGAACAAACTCCTCACGAACCATCAACGCGTGTTACGTCACATTGTATTCGACAGCAGCTGCCACGTTTGTGGACAGGAAGAGTCCACCCTTCATGTCCTCCGGGACTGTCCACGAGTTTCCCACTTCTGGCGTACTTTTCCCCAAGCGGTTGCAAATAAGGATTTCTTCCACCAGGAGGTGGCAGATTGGGTGCACTCGAACCTACTGCAGCAATTCCAAGGTCAGGTCAGAGGCTGGGCCATTATTTTTAGTATCGCGTGCTGGATGTTTTGGACGTGACACAACAAAAGTTTGTTTAACGACGAGTTCACCTGGCTGACGGATGATCATAGGGTTGTTCTGGAGTATGTGGGGTGGGTCGGTAGAGCCAGGGCCGTGGAAAACTGTGTTTACCCACACCAGGGAATGGTGGGCGATACTCGTGTGGGCTGGAAGCCACCGCCTAAAACCTGGGTTAAAATCAACACGGACGGCGCCTTTAAAATTGGGAATAGTCTCGCTTCCGCTGGAGACCTTATTCAAGACTGTCATGGAAAGTGATATGGAGGATTTCTTCAGCATATTGGAAGCGGCTCGCCTGTTATCACCGAACTCTGGGGCGTCCATTTGGGCCTCACACTAGCATAGTCCCCCGACTATCGTCGTACCATCTTAGAAGTGGACTCTATGGAAGTCATTAATATTCTTTCATCTCTCAATACCGATATTGATGTTCCTCACTTTTTGTTGATAGGTACCCGAGGTCTTCTCCTGCGGGATTGGAAGGTGCGATTCACGCACGTGCATCGTGAAGGGAACCAATGCGCAGATCACCTAGTTCACCTTGCAGGGATGGCAAGCCCAGGTACTCACATTTTTCGGGACCCTCCGATACTCACTATGGATCTTTTGCACCGAGACCGAATTGGCACGACGTACCATCGAGCCGTGCCTTAGTTAATTTCTTCATTTTGTCTTTCCTTTGTAACCAAAAAAAAAAAAAAGCTACCGCAATAAATGAAGATATAGCTACATCACAGCCGCAATAAATGAACGTTAGCAGCTAGCAGATGTAAAGGATAATAGCTATACTCAACTATTGTATCTAGAAAAAAAACTATAAGCTTCTATCGAGTTTGACTTCTAACAGAAAAAAGCATGAATCGAACCCAAAAGAAAAAAGAATATTTTACACCTTCTCTACTGTTTCCTATCAAATAAATTCCATGGCCCTTGAGAGCAGGAAGTTTTCTGAAAATCTTAAAAATAAAAAGAGTTTTTTAAAAAATTTTAAAGATTAAGGAGTTTTTGTAAAGTTTCATAACCTACCATAGTAATCTATATCTTTTGCCATAAAATTTAATACATTAAAATTGTATTCACTTATTAGAATTTTACTGTAAATTTGATTATAATCCATCAATTATAAAAGGTAATTTAATTATGATAATTTTTAATTCAAAAGAATTAAATTAAATTTCATTAATAATTATTATACTCTAATTAATTTTTTTAAAAGTATAAAAGTGAAATACCCAAAAATATATATAAATTTATAATAATTGCTAATATTAAACTCAAGCTAGAAATTTTGCTTTATGTTTAACACTTTCCAATTTTCACTCCTTATTTTTAAATGACTATTTTTACAATTATTTAAGCTAAATTAACCAAACATATCTAAATTCGATTATTATAATTTCATATTAGAAAAAATGAAAAATTTTATAAATATATAGAAAATATATTATAATTATTAATTAACTAATTTTATTTATAATTTTCTTAAACTTAAACTAGAGTCATTATTGAGTCAAAGTGATATTATTTTTTTTCTCATTTAATGTATAATGAATTAGTTTAATTAATCATCTAAATTTCTTCACAACCACTTGACAAATGTAAAGCAATTAGGAGATTTTCTTTGGCTGAAGTCATCCTTGAAAGTCAATATGAAGACCGGTAGGTCAAGCTGAGGGGTCATTGGGGCTTATGGAGCCCCAGTATTATCATCACTGTACAACGTCGGATTGAGCTATTTTTGCACACCTGACGGTGATCGCCAGCAATTGTTGACCCCTGATCATGATGGCTACGTGGATAAGAGAATCTTGGACTGCAAGTGTGGCCATGCAGAGATCACGTGTTCCACCGTCTGATTGTCTTTTATAAAATTTCTAGTTGTTGGGCCCATGGCCCACCTCGGTGTCCCAAAAGTCTGATCCCCGTGTGCATTGGGGCTTAGCGTAGTAAACCAAACGCGTTATTTTGCGGGTCCCGAAGGGTTTTAAAGATTTGGACGGTCGATGTCAGCCAGACACCTGGGCGATGAAGTTTCCACCGCTTGATAAGATGGTTGAGCTAAATTGTTATGATTATCACTAATTAATCATCCTTTTAGTTGAACTAAATCATGATATATCTTACTAGGTCCGTTAACGGGGCCCAATACATACTTCTATGTATCTAAAAGACCAATAGCCTGTAAACCCCCAGAAGATAGTGTTAGAATATGTGCAGTCCTTAACACAAGTCACAGAAATAGTGGACAGAGCATTCTCACGTCCAAGGACGAGGGTAGAGGCTCTTGTGGGCTAGAACAATCCTCCACCTGCTTGGGTAAGAGTCAATACGGATGGTGCTTATAAAGTGGCGTCATCGTGGGCCTCAACTGGGGACATTATTCGAGAGAACCTGGGATCTTAGATAGGAGGCTTCGCCCATAATATTGGGCATTGTACTATCGTTTCTGCCAAATTATGGCGGGGGTACTCATCGTCTACAATTAGCCTGGGATCTTGGATACCGACGAGTGGAATTAAAAGTGGACTCATTGATCATTATCAACATTGTCTCATCACCTGCGACCCAGTTCATCCCAGTCCATCCGCCTTAACTCCCTCATATTGGGGATTCAAAACTTAATAGCTAGAGATTGGATCGTTAAAGTAAAGCATATCTACCGACAGGCCAATAGGGTTGCGGATTGGCTAGCCAACTACGCCATTTCTCTGGAACTTGGCATTCACAAATTTCAGGACCTGCCTGTGAGTTGCCTATCTATTCTACTAGAAGATATTTCAGGGGTATCATTTCCCTGATTAGTTACTTACGGTTAATGTATTCTCCTTTCGGATAAAAAAAAAGAATATTAAACTTGACACTTTTTTTAATTTCAATATATATTTTTTACAATTATTATATATATTAATCTACTAATATTTAATTATCATGCAAAATTTTAGTCATATTTTATTTTTCATTCATAAAGTTCAAAATAATCTTGTATTGAATCTTAAAATTTAAATAATTATGTTAATTTAAATAATGATAGATAAAATAAGATAAATGGATTGTTTGATAACGAAATGCTATCATAAAGACAATTAATCATTTTATAACATAAAAACTAAAATAAAAAGGTTAAGGGTGTGTTTGGATAACAGCTGATCAGCTAATATTTTGGCCTTGTTTGGATAGTAGCTGATCAGCTAAAAATTAGCTGATTGACCAAAAATTAGATGGTTGACTTCATCTATCAGCTGTTAAATGTGTTTGGTTGTTAGCTGGTTGGGTTAGCTGATTCAACTCAACCAGCTAAATGCAACACGCTGTTGTTAGTAGCGTTTGGGGTAATCAGCTGATTACCCCAAACCTATATGCCAAATTTGCCCACGGTGCTTTCTTCGTTTCTCTGCATTTGTTCTCAAAGTATTGACTTGGAAAACTCGTCTGCTTCTTCGTTTCTTCTTAGACTTTTAGTACTGCAAGAATAATGATTCCTTGGTTAATTTCAACTAAAACCCCAATCGTAACATTCGT
>JANVCQ010000018.1:992-23943 GCA_025531925.1 Erythroxylum plowmanianum | reverse complement strand
GGGATCTCAGCGTAGAAGACGATCAACTCATGGATCCAAACGTCAACGTTCAGTTCCGCCAGAATCCGGCAGAACCAGATATAATTTTAACTCTATCCAATTTTTCAAGATAGGATATTTTATTTTATCTTACTTTGATTTAAATTTTAAACTTATCAATATTGTCTTAGATATCTAATTATAAAAAAATGTCAAAACTAAATAATAAGATATATACCGTAACTCTTAACATCAACTATGGATGAGCATTTCCAATGGCTGTCGTTTTATGCGTAGCAAAGACGTTGAGGCACATAAAACGCTTGACCAATGTAGCACATCAACTTCAATGCACGACTTTTAAGCCATAACGTATATGGCACGTATAGAGTCCACAGCACATATTTAATTGTGTAATTAATAAGTTAAATTTGGAATGTTGAATAAGAGGGAAAAAAATCCTGAAGAATAAAGAAACAAGAGGATGATAGGGATACGGGTCTTGTCTTGTCTAATAGGATGATAGTGATACTAATAGGTCGGGTCTTGTCTTGAATTTGTCTTTGATTTTGACGGTTTGAATTTCGCCTAAAGTCTCCCGTTAAAAGAAATATTGTTTAGATTTTTATTTTTTTAATATTATTATTTTGAACTAAAATAATATTATTATGATAAATTAAATTAAAATGATGATATTTTAAAATTTTGAATTATTTAAATTAAATATCAATTTGAAATATTCAAATATAAATTAAATATGACTAAATCAAACTTGATTGATTAATTTTGAAATAGATTAAACTGAATTGAATAAAACCGAATTTGCTATCACTAGTCAAGGAAAGATAGAATTGAACTTTTAAAGATTTCTTAATTTTCTTTTTCCTTTGTTTGGTCCCACAAAAAAAAAATCTAAAGACATACCACTAAAAAACAAAAAATATATAATAAGAATTTTCCAAATGGTAAATAAAAAGATGTTTTCTCTAAAATAAATATTTTGTATCAATGAAATTTTTAATATTATAAAAGTCAGACCGAAAGCTATATAGATAAAACAAGATGTTTAAGGATTAAAAGGTTCAATTGATATTAACTTTTCATAAAATATGCTCAAGATAAAATAATTTAAAATATGAATGAAAGAGAATGAATTTATTTTTTAAAGAATTTGAAGTTTAATTGAAAAAAGAGATTGTTAAATAAAAAGTAATTGACTTATTTTGGTGTATAAAAACTTATTAATTTATAAAAATTGACTCATTAATTAATAAATTGATCGGTTTATAACAACATCAGTTATTAAAGTAAATCAAACTCGAAAGTTAAAAAATGAACCGAAAAGTTAAATGATTCAAGATTTTTACGGTTAAACTGACTAACCAATTCGATTTTTAATCATTGATAATCACATTTCATTAATTTTTAATTTTTTTGTTTTATTTTTGAAAATTTCTCAAAATTTTAACAAAATTATCATAATTTTTATAATATAAAATAAAATTAAATACACTCGATTCTTATGATTTGATTTTTATTTCAATATTTTTAAAAGTTATTTTCTCATATTTTATTAATTTTTATTTAAAATGATGTAATATTAAATTATTAATTTTTAATTGTAATAATTTTAATAAAAATAGACAAAAAAACTAACATCATTGAAGGAATTATATGATAATTAAATAATATTATACAGTATGGATGTATATAGTAAAGCCTCACCTTTGTAAATCCTACACACAGACCTCAGGTATCGATCATTATTTAGTCCCTACACTGAAATAAAAAATGTGTTTTAACTAACCCAAGTTCCTGCACTATATGCTACACTGCGAGATAAATTGTTAGAATATTGTCCTGAATCTTATACATAGTTTTTTCACTCGTATCCTCTACGAAAAAATGTTGATTTTTTCATAAGTCTATCTTTTAAGAAGAATGAGAGTACAAATCTCACGAAAGCCACAATCTAGGGATGAACTCTGATGATCTAAAGCTTGCATAAGATGAGTGTGCAATCCTTCTGAAGCAAAGACTTATTAAACCCACAAAGTCATATTGGGCTTGCTAGGCATTCTATATCAATAAATGTTCAGAGCAAAAATGTGGAAAAAAGATATTAGTAATTGACTACAAGTCTCCGAATGAATTCTTGCAAGATGACAAGTTATCTTTTCCAAAGATAAGTACTCAGGTACTATTCCTTAAAGAAGTTGTTATCTTCTCAAAGTTTGATCTTAAAGTAGGATTTTGGTAACTGGGTTCACCCAACTGAAAGATACAAGACTACATTCTGCATTCTCAATGTACATTACCAATAGACTGCTATGTCATTTGGGTTTAAAGTCACCCCATCACTATTTCAAAGAACAATGGCCGAGATCTATAAGCCTATCCTTTATAGTGCAATTATCTACATCGATGACATTCTCCTGTTCTCAAAGACCCATAAGGAACATCAGACCCTACTGCAACAATTCTTGGATCTTAGTAAACAACATGGCATTATGTTTTCAGCCTCGAAAATCATTATTGATACAAAAGAAATTGAATTTCTGGGTATACATATCAAGGATAGATTCTACTAGCCTGGTTTACATATTGCACAAGAGCTGTTACACTTTCCTAATGAACATCACACTGTGAAATAGATATAACAATTCCTCATGATTCTTAATTATATCCGTGAGTTCATACCATACGTGGCATCTTACACTTCATCCTTATCTAAATTACTGAAAAAAAATTCACCACCTTGGACATTAGAACAAACCAAGGCTGTCAAGCATCTAAAGTATCTTTACCAGAATCATCTAACTTTAAAGATTTTTAGTACTAGACAACGCATCTTACAGACTGATGCTAATGATAATATTGGGGTGTTATGCTTATTGAAGAAATCAATGACAATCGAAATTATTATGGATATGTAAGTGGCTAGTTTAGTTCTTCTGAAGGCCACTACCATATCAGTTATAAAGAGATTCTCATTATCAAAAGAGGTATTGAAAAGTTTGCTTTCCACCTCACTCGTTATCATTTTCTCATTGAAATGAATAATACTTCTTTTCCAAAAATTCTTGATTAGCCTGAGAAAAAAATTCGCAATAGTCAATGGCTTCGCTGGCATGAGTGGTTTTCTTGCTATAAATTCTCCTTCTGCCACGTTAAAGGGCATCATAGTACACTTGCTGACTATCTCTCTAGACCAACTAAATCTCTCTTGCCTATTTCATCTTCTTTGAAGCTCCCTATTCCTTTGTATTGGCTAATGGAGTTTCCTAAATTTTGAAAATACAAATAAAGTTTCCTCCTTTATTTTCTCATCCTCCGACCACTGTTACAAACCTCTTTCCGCTTCTTTACTAAAGTTTATTTTATTATATGCATCTGACCCTTCTTAAGTTTGATATCCTACCAGTTCCTGGTTATTTTGATATTATTATCGATTACAAACTTATGAATCATCTCTATGATACTCTCCACGAGTCTACATTGTGGCATCTCTGGGCTTTGTCTGCCCTTTATGCTTTTTCATTTCTTTTTCACCTCTTCATGTTTATAGACATCTGATTGATCCCATCAATGCCGGTTCACTCTTATGAACTTTTTTGGAATGGTTTCAACCATTGTCCAAATGGCGTATTGATATGTCTCATATTGTAACTCATCATCGCCTATGGCACTCTTCTTTGGATGATGGCAAAGCTTATGTTATATATCCCATTCACCGTCCCTACTATATGAATGACTCTAGGTAGCTATGTACAATCAATCATCTCCAATTTTGGCGCTCTACTATAGATTTGTCTACTGGAGGCACATCCTTAATAGAAGAATTACATTCTTTCTTAGACCAATTAAATCAATCTCAAAGCTTGGCCCCTTCTACCATACATATATGTCTTGGGCCTTATTATGGAGATAATACTCTTCTAACTTCTACCATAATTCCATCCATAAGTAAATGACCATGTTCTCCACATTCGAGCTGGTGACATTCCTTGTCCTACATAAAGAGGATCCATGAATTCCAACCGATCTTTTAGTCCTACACAAGTGTCCAACTCTGTTTCCGGCCCATGGTCCCTTAATTGGGCTACTACTAATATCACCCGCCTTATTAAATAGGTTAACAAAAAGATGGACTTGACAGATGAACTTGACGGTGGTACTGATCTCACTTTGACACTTTAAATTAAGTGGGACTCGACTTTTTAAGAGTTTGTTTTTGCTTTTGAGTCTTTTGATGAAAAGAGAATCTTTGTAGCCCACTACTATTCAAGATTCTATTTTACCATCATAATATTTACTTTTCCAAAAGTAGTTTACTTTTTCAAAGTAGTTTTGTTAAATGTGTGACAATTGTACTTTAAAGTTACTTTCTTTTTTTAAAGTTGTAATGAGTGTGCCTCCTCTCGAGAGATTTACTTTTCTACCATTGTTTAGTCTATAAAAGCAAGGTTCCTCCTCAGTTGTAAGTAGGTTCTTCTTATGTTGAAAATTAGTTTAATGAAGTTTGGTTTGAATGTTTTCTATTCTCTCTAAGTTCTCCCTCTCCTAAAAACTTCAAGTCTTGAGTAATGTTACTATCTGTCTTAGTACAGAGACAAGTATGCTCTACACTCGCTTCTTCTGAGGATCTTGTGTATCAAAAAGTATAAGACAATCTGTGACTGATTTTCAAACAATTTCGCTATGAGATTAGAGTTTAACGGGGAACAGAGTATAGGTATTGTTGCGACTATTGTTTCATAAAGGGAAAGAGAGTTATGAAGGGAGTAAGGTTCCTAAGAGGAAAGTTGAGAGTTGTGTGCCGGTACAAAAAAGGGTTTTGTTGTCTCGACCATCATACCTGGAATTTACCACTAGTCATTAAATTTCTCGTGTTATTCTACAATAGTCTACCAAATACTTCAGTAGCCTACAATTCGAATTTTATTAGTTGATGGTCTTTTTAAAGGTTTTGTTTTAGCTAGTTGATTGTCGTACTTTCCCTGTGTGCTCTTCTGAGTCTCGATGTAGTATTAGCGCCACCAGGTTTTGGCCTGGGTCGCCTCATGTCCCCAAATTCGAATCTCCAAAAAATAATGGGATACAGCTTGGAGACTATTGCGTTAGCATGGCTAAGCATTACGTCGACAGAGTATGCACAAGTGGAAGTCGTAATAGTTGTTTAAGTGACTTGGTGCTCTTTTACCTTCAAGACGTTTTTTTCGTAGCTAACTTTTGTTTTGACCTATGGTGGAAAAAAGGTGCTTAATTTATGTTTGGAGGACTTGAAAATCTTTAATTATAAACAAAGTCCTCCACACGAGGATATTGCTTAAAAGCCTATAAATAGGATGTTTCGTTTATAAAAAATTAAAAGGCTTTTATAGCTCTTGAGATCAGGAGGAGCATGACATATAATATCTCATGACTTGGTCTAATTTTGAGTTTAGAGAAAAAAAAAAGAAATTTTGTATTTTTAATTATAATACTTTTACAAAAATATAAGTTAAATTTTAATGTTTCAGAATATTCAAAAGAAATCTTAAATTTGTGGATTGTTTAATTTAAATTTTAAAATAGAGTTTTTTCAATATAGCAGATTTTATTCTATCTGATTTTGATTTGAATTTTAAATTTATCAACATTATCTTAAATGTCTAATTATCAAAAAAATTAAAATCAAATAATAAGATATATTTCATATGTTTTAACATTTACGATGGATGAGCATTTTCAAAAGCTGTCGTTGTATGCATAACAAAGACGTTGGCGCATATAAAACGCTTGACCAACGTGGCACATCAACTTCAATCCACAGTACCTATTTAATTGTGTAATTAATAAGTCAAATTTGGAAAGTTGAATAAGAGGAAAAAGTCCTGAAGAGTAAAGAAACAGGAGGATGATTGGGATACTAAGAGGTAACCCTTTTTTTTTTAACCTAAGAATGTTTTAGGAGAATCTCAAATATAAAAAGGTACTTTTATGTCATCCACTTTCAAATTAATCTTTACTCAAATCGGGTAGGTCTTTGTAAGAGGTAAAACTCTAGTCTTAAGTTTTAAACGGCTATATATATAAGGGCGACTTGAATCTGCAACCTCACTTAAAACAAAAAGGTTCCTTATCAACTCACCTGCACTCTAGAATTAAGAGATAATCATTTTTTTGGATACAAAGGAAGAAAACAAAACAGTTACAAGATAAATCACGGGAAACAAATCCTGACTATATCCTCTAAGAGGAATGAGAGACACCCTGTAGATATAGTGTTGAGAATGGGCAATCCTAGGTCATAAGAGACGGCTAAATTAGTAAGTCAATTCGCACAGCGATTGCCATTTTTAGCCCTTCAAATTTGGATCTTTTGGTTGAAATGTCTAATGAGAAACGAAACGAAGGGTTGGAAATTGAGTGAGAAAGTAAGCAACGTCCCCTTTCAATGGGGAAGTAGTTAATGCCGTTTCGTTAGGGGCTAATGGACTGACTGAGTCAGAGCCCCATCGCTATGGCCACTCTCTGTTTCTATTTTGACTCTAACGAGCGTGGTCCATGTGGGTTAAGACCAAATTACATGTTCTTGTTAGCTAAAAGGTTCCATCTTTTGCATACTTCTAGGTAACAGTAGACTTCGCAGACCCCACGTTTTAACAGAACTCAAGTTTCAGCGGACTCCAACTGTTAAACCCCACATTCCAGCGTACTGTCATTGTTGACCCCACATTCCAGCGTACTGTCATTGTTGTTGTATAATTTTCCAAGCCCAGCGCAGCACACCTAAACGAAGAGAAGATTCAAGGAGCCATTGTTTGACTAGTAGTACGATTGTAGATTCCTCACCTAGCTTAATAATTTTATTGATAGCAATAATTTTAATCTCACCTTAAATTTCAATAAATCCAATATTAATATACTAACTTCATATCAATTCGATATAAATATTCAATAAAAATTTCGTTAATACACGATTTGAGAAGGATCGATAATATACAACCTTACTCTTAAATAATAAAAAATATATTTCTAAAAGACACAACGAATAGCATGTATAAAATAAATATTGAAATGAGTTCGAGCTATCTTTAAGTAGTGTTCTTACTGAAAGGAAAAGGCTCTCTAAAGGTGATTTAGTAAATTATAAACATATAATCAGTGAGTTATATAATTTAGAATGTAAATTAAATATCGACTAATTCAAAATTGATTAGTTAATTTTGGAGTAGATTAAACTGAATTGAATGGAACTGAATTTGTTATCATTAGTCAAGGAAAGATAGGATTGGGATTTTTTAAGATTTCTTCATTTTCTTTTTTCTTTGTTTGGTCCCACAAAAGAAAAATCTAAAGACATACCACTAAAAAACAAAAATATATAATAAGATTTTTCAAAATGCTATATCTTCATGTAAATAAAAAGATGTTTTCTCTAAAATAAATATTAGAATTCTCAAAATTTTAACAAAATTATCATAATTTTTATAATATAAAATAAAATAAAATACACTTGATTTCTTATGATTTGATTTTTCATTTCAATATTTTTAAAGTTATCATCGTGTACATTTCAATATTGGTCCTCCTATCCATTATTTCAAATCTAGTAGAATCTAGTCTATATCAGTCATCCTCGTGGACATTTTAAATAAGTTGTCGACCTATTTATGTGTAAACCTAAATGTGAAGTCTCTCTCAATCTTGAGTTAGATAGTGATGATGATGATAAACGGTATGCCAGAAGGAGAGGAAGAAGAAAAAGTCAAAACTTCGTTGTATGCCTTCTCAACAATATCATCCACACAAGGACGATCCAGATCTAGATGATTCTAGCAAATTCATTGGTCTACAAACAAAAAGCTTCAGATCCAGATCTCTCCAAGAGATGCTGAAATCTTCTACTTATCAATCTAAGCCAGCAGTTCCTATTATGACTCCTACTCCTATACCCTGCATGATGGTTAAGTTATAAGAGGAAGACTTTCCTTCTCTACACAGAAGGACTAATGAATCAACGCGGGTTGTCTATAACCCTTATATTCGAGCCATAAGAATCATTTCACAAGGAACATTTGTATCAAATCCTTCTTATGAAGTTCTTAACTGGAAAACATCAAATGCAGTAGCATAGAACAAAGTTCTTCGAAGAATTGATTCTAAGCTGAATGGAATCAATCAACATATTCATGCTACACAACATGAAGTTGACGTTGTCTCTAAGCAGATCCAACAAATGTATCAGTCTTATAAAGCTCAGATTCAACAACTTGATGCTGATCTTCGACATTACATTGTTACACATTATATTAGACCAGACTTCGACACCAAAGTTAGAGAAATCCAAAAGATACAAGGAATTGTGCAACAAATGGAAGCTGATATGCAATCTGCACAGTCAAGGATGGTATGTGGCTCATCCTCTTCGTTATTTCCAAATATTTGCCAACATACCCATCTCCTATGTATTAGACATATCCAGAAGAAGCCGACTATTCAAAGGTCTTCAAGTTCAACTATCTTTTGATTAGACAGTATATTCATCTTCAGAAATCTCAAAACAAACCTAAAAGGTCAAAGTCAAAGTCAAAGCCTGATAGAATTCTTGAGCAACAAGTTTCTGAGATATCAAGGGATCTTGAGCCATCACCTTCATACACTAAATCTGAACCAATTAATCAGAGGAGGAAACCATTACAGATCAATACACCTCCAACTTCTCCAAAAAAAGTTCAACCTTCCACCTCTTGTACTGGGAAGGACAAAACTCCTCAGATAGAGTTCATCGCAACTCTTGCATCTACACATACTGTAGAAGATTCCTTTGCTCAATCAGAAAATACAGAAGCTTATGCTGAAGCCTTTGCCCCAACATTTGAAGTCTCTGCAATAATCTCTAAGACATCATCTGAACAAATCTCTGAACCGTCTTCTGATTCCTTAGCACAGCTAGCTGATCTATCAGAATTATCTCAAGTTCTGATGACGATGCTTGAACCTACTGAAGTTGACCAAGCCTACTTCAGGACCTTGGTTCACTTTTAACGATCTACCTCTAAAGAAATGGAGAGATCGATTACATGAACTTGATGCATAGATAGATCTATAAATGACTCGATCGAATAATCCTTTACCGAATATTTTGTCTGAGTTTACATCTCGTTTCACTAATACTTTGTCAGAATGGTGGCAAAGTATTACCGACTATCAAAGACTTCAGTATATACAAGTCACTACAACCGGAGCTCTTCTTACAATAATTTATAAGGAACTCATTGGTGATTTTAGCTTATTGACAAGCAAATCGGTCAAGAATATCTTGCAATGAAATGTTGTTTACTTGACAAGCGTGATATCCAGAAGCATTATCAACGTATGACGAAAAGGTACTATCTTCTTAATGGTTGGAATGATGTTAATCTTCGATATACTTTTATATCATCCCTTCCAGATCAACTGGAACCAGAGTTACAAAGGACCATTGTTTCTTTACAACAAGATATGGCTAATATATCTCTTGAAGAAATTTACCAGCTTGATTTAGCTTCTCTTGATAAGTTATGTGATCAATATGCCTTATTCAAGAACATCATTAAGGGTGGTCCAGTTCTCAAATAGGTTTCAAGAAGCCTTATCTTCAAATCAAGTGCAAAGAACAATAGACCTTTGATTGTCATAACAAGAAGAAAGATCATCTTCGACAAGTCTATCATAGAAGAAAGTTCAGTAGACAAATGGAAAACTACATGCCTTTTAGAAAAACATATGTGAGCAAGAATCGCAAGAAGAGAAGAATGGTTCAATTCTTCAAAAAGTCCTCACATTATAAAAAGTTGATCATTGTTTTCTCTGTGGACAACCAGGACACTTTACATGTACTTGTCCTTACAAAACTAAGAAGGATGTCAAGTTATTAAAGCGGGTGCAATCAATTTTGCCTATTCATTTTTCCAATAACTTTGAAGATCAGATTGAAGAACAATCTCATGAAGATGAGGACACAAAGTTTGTTGTTTCTGTCACGAGCTCTGAAGATGAAGAATCCTCTGACTCCTCTACTTCTCTAAAGGATGATTCACTATACATGCTATAAAAGACCTGTATGAAGTTAGATCGTACTCCAGTTTAATGACCATACGTCCAAATCTAATTTTTTAGACAGGATAAATATGATAAACCTATCAAATTTATTGCGTTTATGGATACTGGATCCAGTCGTACGATCATGAAACCCACATCTTATCCTCTGAAACATGGACCTAACGAGATAAATATTTTACGGCTGCTGATAGTAACTCCTTCAAGATTGGTCAAATCACTAAGAGAAGAATCAGAATTCGACTCTTTCCATAGTGTACATTTTGGACTAAAGTTCTTCTAAGGAGTCTACTTGGCCCAGACATTCTTAATGGTATGGATGTATACAGTAAAGCCTCACCTTTGCAAATCCTAACCACAGGCCTCAGTTATCGATCATTTTTCAATCCCTACACTAAAATAAAGTATGTGTTTGAATTAGCCCACGTTCCTGCACTATATACTACACTACGAGATAAACTATTGGAATATTGACCTAAATCTTATGTACAATTTTCTCACCTGTATCCTCTGTGGAATAATGCTAACTTTTTCATAATTCTACCTTTTAAGAAGAATGAGGATATAATTTCCACAAAAGCCACACATCTAGGGATGAACCCTGATGATTTAAAGCTCACACAAGATAAGTGTGCAATCCTTCCAAAGCAAGGACTTATTAAGCCCATAAAGTCAGATTGGGCTTGTCAGGCGTTCTATGTTAATAAAAGTTTAGAGCAAAAACGTGGAAAAAAGGATATTAGTAATTAACTAAAAGCCTCTGAATGCATTGCTGCAAGATGACAAGTTTCCTCTTCCAAAGATAAGTATTCAGATACTATTCCCCAAAGAAGCTATTATCTTCTCAAAGTTTGATCTTAAAACAGGATTTTGGTAATTGGGTATTTACCCAACTGAAAGATACAAGACTGTATTCTGCATTCCCAATGCACAATACCAATAGACAGTTATGTCAATTGGGTTTAAAGTCGCCCCATCACTATTTCAAAGAACAATGACCAAGATCTATGAGCCTATCCTCTACAGTGCAATTATCTACATCGATGACATTCTTCTATTCTCAAAGTCTCATGAGAAACATCAGGACCTAGTACAACAATTCTTGGATCTTACTAAATAGTATGACATTATGTTTTCAGCCTCAAAAAACATTATTGACAAAAAAGAAATTGAAGTTTTGGGTATGCATTTCAAAGATGGATTATACCAGTCTGGTCCACATATTGCACAAGAGTTGTTACACTTTCCTGATGAACATCTTACAGTGAAACAGATACATCAATTCCTTGGGATTATTAATTATATCTGTGAGTTAATACCATACGTGGCAACTGACACTTCATCCTTTATCCAAATTATTGAAAAAGAATCCACCGCCTTAGACGTTAGAACAAACCAAGGCTGTCAAGCATCTAAAGTATCTTTGTCATAATCCTCCACCTTCAAAGATTCTTGACATTGGACAATGCATCTTACAAACTGATGCTAGTGACAATCACTAGGGTGTTATGCTTATTGAAGAAATCAATGGCAATTGAAATTATTGTGGACATGCAAGTGGCCAGATTAGTTCTTCTGAAGGCCACTACCATATCAGTTATAAAGAGATTCTCATTGTCAAAAGAGGTATCAAAAAGTTTGCTTTCCACCTCACTCCTTATCATTTTGGCCATTGAAATGGATAACATCTCTTTTCAAAAAAATTTTGATCAGCCCAAGAAAAAGATTCTCAATAGTTAATTGCTTCGTTGGCTGGAGTGGTTTTCTTGCTATAAATTCTCCATCTGCCACATTAAAGGGCACCATAATACACTTACTGATTATCTCTCTAGACCAACTAAACCTTTCTTGCTTATTTAATCTCCTGTGAAGCTCCCTATTCCTTTTTATTGGCTAATGGAGTTTCCTAAATTTGCAAAACACAAAAAAGTTTCCTCCTTTATTCTCTCATCCTCCAACCACTGTTATAGACCTCTTTCTGCTTCTTCACCAAAGTTTATTTTATTATCTGCATCTGACCCTTCTTAAGTTTGATATCCTACCAATTCCTGGTTATTTTGATGTTATTACCTCTACAAACTCATGTATCATCTTTATGATACTCTCTACGAGTCTACATTATGGCTTCTCTAGGCTTTGTTTGGGCTCTATGCTTGTTCCATTTATTTTTCGCCTCTTCATGTTTATAGACATCTGTCTAATCCAACCAATACTGGTCCACTCTTATGGACTTTTCTGGAATGGTTTCAACCATTGTCCAAATGTGTTGGACCCCGAACGTGATTTTGAAGCCTAACATTCGGAACCATAATCACTGAACTTATTTCAATAAAGTCTCCTTAACCATCATCGATTTCTCTTCTTGCTCTGATACCACAACTATTGTTTTTTTTCCTATAGGATTATTTCTAAGAACCTTTATTAGGTATCATCCCACAAGCATGGCTTGCCCACGACAATCAAACATCAAAACAAGCTTATTACTTCAACTCAAGCATATTACGAGGAAGTCAATATGAACATACATAACCGAACTATTTTAATCTATCATTTTATTTCTTAAGAAACACATTCTGAAAACTTTATTTACATATCAAAAGCTACACCATTGGCTTATTACAAAAATACAAAAATAGCAAATTTGTGGAAGTTCCATTAGACTCTTGATCACTTGATCTCTTAACTATCACTTGAAGATGGGACAGAAAGGGGGTGAGCTTAACAGCTCGTGGGTAACAGTTTATAATGAAAAAATAACCAAAACTTTTAAAACCATTTTACTTGTCATAGAAAATTTCATTGAATTCATAAAACACAAGCTTCTTAAGTTTTCAACCAAAAGCCACAAGTTACAAAACATGAATGAATAAGACTTGTTAACATAATATAAGCACATAAGCACATCAGAATGATTTGGGTAGATCTATAAACATGACGCACTACACATTTCCACATGATGGTCCTGTGTAGTCGTAAACTTGAGGGAGTCTATGAAGGAGCTTCGTGTCATTAGCAGGCAGGCGGGAGAAGCCTTTAACTTGATCAACGTGCATGTGACGATATTTGAGGGACTATCACAAACCCACATAACACATATTTCATAACTTGTAAACTTGTTGCCCAAAATGACACTTTTTTTTAGAACTTGCTTTTCATATACTTGATATATTTTGGAAATCATTCACGAAAACATGATTTCATAAACATGTATCTTTTCAAAGAGAAATCCTTTTCATCAATCATCAACACAGTTAATGTAGCAAACATATAACAATTTCATAATTCATCCAAGAAGCAATAAATGCAACACTTATGATGCAACTGAAATAATTCAACTTTCTTGATTCAAAGAAAACATTTAGTGGCTTATTTACTCTATTATAAACATGTACCCCACCTTTATTTCCTTCTTATAGACTTTCTCAAAATATGCCTCTCCTCTTGTTCCTCTTGCCTCTCTTGATCCCTTTATACAATAACAAAAATCCCTCTCAATAGGGTTTTTCAATTGAAAATTCCTCAAAGCACAATCACTAAAATTGGTTTTAGCATACTTAAACCTAAGCATTTTCTAAACTTCATGAACTATAATCCTTCCAAAAATCTAAAAGTTTTAAAATGATCTTACCTTCATTCTTTACCACATGAAGGGATCTTTAGCTCGAAGGGAAGCTCTTCTCTTCCTCTACTTGTTTCCCTTCTTGAATAACCTCAAAATCTCTCTTGAAGGTTAACACAATTGAAACTCTAGCTTGTTTTCTCTTCTTTCTCTCCTTCTCTTCGTATTTCTCTCTCTTTTTCATGACACTCTCTCTTTTTCTCTTCAATTTTCGTTGTTCTATCTTATTAAAATGCAAGACAACACTTCTTCTTTCAATTATGCCCTTAATGATCGAGAAATGTCCCATTTTCCCTTCCATTTATGCCTTATGTCTTTTATGCTTAAGTGTCTTGCCAAAAGTACCCTTGAATATTCTGACTTGACACTTTCTTCTAGATAAATGTTCCCCATTGTCTTAAGTTTCTAATGACACCAAAATCAATCCATTTGGTTCAGAACTCTAGAAGTATTGCCCCAAATATTTTTGGATTGTTCTTATATTAAAATAATACACTATACTTAAATTCCTCCATGAAATTGAAAGTCTTAAAGACTGAATTAGATTTTGATTTCTTCATATCATTTGTAGCTCCATGTCCCTAGTTTATCGTGAAATAAGAATCATCTTATTCGGAGCTATATCGATGAAGATATCATAAAAAAATCAAAGTATGTTCAATAAAACATCCCGTTCATACTCTTCCAACTGATACCCTTAGTTTGATCCAATCCATCTTTTTCGAGTTCCCACCAAATGCTATCAAATTCTATGGAGGGACTGAAAAATGTGTTAAGAAACTATTTGTTAAAGAATCACTTCATTTGGAGGTCGGATAACCAAGTTATGGCTGAAAGAATCAAACATGATTTTGCCCTCAATCATATTGATCCTATCTCATGACAAATGGCATAACTCTCTCTACAGATGTCCGATTAAGATCATCTTAAGATGGTTTCAAGGAGGACTTTCAGATATACAACTTTCAAGAAGAATTTGAGGACTGATTTTATCATCTGAAGAGTCAAAAATGGACCAGACAATAGGATCAGACGAAACCAAATGAAAAAACAGACGAATTGAAAAAGCAGATGAATTGGGAAAATTGCCATAACTTTCCCTACATATATCGGATTAGGGTATTCTTTGGATGATTCCAAAGAATACTTCAAGATCTACAATCATGAAGACTTGAAGACAAATTCTATCGTCTGAAGGGTCAAAAATGGAGCAGACGATAGTAAACAGAGGGAGAAGTTTCGATCACATAAGCAGAAAATAGACGAAGCCAAAAAGCAGACGAAGCCAAAAGCAAACAAAGCAGAAAGCAGACCAAGCCAAAAAGCAAACAAAGCCAAAAAGCAGATGAAGCAGAAAGCAGACAAAGTCAAAAAGCAGACGAAACAAAGTCAACTTAAGATGAAGCAAAGTCAACTTAAGACGATGCAACTCTTAAGATGAAGCAGAGTCAACTTAAGACGAAACAAAGTCAACTTAAGACGATATGAAGTCATCACAGACAATATGTCTTTACAGACGATACATCTTCACAAACGATATGAATTCATTATAGACGATACGTCTCTACACATGATATAATATCATCACAGATGATGTGACATCATCACAGACGACACGTCTTTATAGACGATGCATCTATGCTTCTGAGCATCTCCTCTTATAAGGACTATAATTTTCAACTCCGATGTCCAAAAATTACATACTTTATACCATTGGAAAGCTAAAAGAAAGACCTACAATTTTCTAGAAGAACCTTTCTCTAATTCAGCGTAGATCAATCCAGAATTTTCCTCGAATTCAGAACACGAATTTTACATTCATCCACCAATATACTGCACCCAGTTCTCCACTTCATGACAAAGTTTGAGATTCTTAAAGACAGAAATTAAATTTGATGTCTTCATAAGAAATGCAGCCGTGTGTCTCTGGTTTAATAAAAATCAAGAATCATCTCATTTGAATAACTAGAGGAAAAGTTGTGGCTAAAAGACTGAAATATTCTCAGTGAACATTTTCCAGATCAATCACCAATTTTGTTTCCAAATTTTTCCTTAACACAACTCATACCAAGATCACCTTTTCTACTTCATTTACTCCTCATTTTCAACTTCATTTCAAATCAATGTCATCCATAAAGTAATTATAATCCATGATTAATTATGAACACTAATAACAGAACATACTCATATGTACATATTTTTCATCAACTTACTACACATATTCAGCTTCATTTTTGCTTTCATTTTACTTCTAACTTTCACCTTAATTTTTCCCATTTCATAACTAAAGCAAAACATGAATCTATCCACACTTCTCATTTACTTCTTTAATCTTGTCTATCATTTCTAATTCAAGAATTTTCATCATTTGTTCTTTACTCATGACTAATCACCAAAATTTCTCATTTAATAGTTCTAGACTTCTAAAAAAAGTTTGGGGTCCAACAAAATGGCTTATTGATTGTCTCAATTTTTAACTCATCATCGCCTATAGGACTCTTCTTTGGATGATCACAAAGCTTATGCTATCTATCTCATTCACCCTCCCTACTGTATGAATGACTCTAAGTAGCTATGTACATTCAATCTTCTCTAGTCTTGGTGTGTTACTACAAATTGGCCTACAGACAGCACATCCTTAACAGAAGAATTATATTCTTTCTTAGATCAATTAGATCATTCTCAAAGCTTGGCCCCTTCTACCATATGTACATCTCTTGAGCCTTATTATGGAGATAATGCTCTTCTAACTCCTATTATAACTCCATCCATAAATCAGTGGACATCAGTAAATGATCATGTTCTCTACATTCGAGCTGGCAGCATTCGTTGTCCTACATATAGAAGATCCATGAATTCTGACAGACCATCTAGTCCTACAAAAAAGTCCAACTCTGTTTCTGGCCCATAGCCTCCTAATTGGGCTACTACTAATATCAACCACCTTATTGAACAGATTGACAAAGAGATGGACTTGACAGATGAACTTGAAGGTGGTACTGATCTCACTTTAACACTTTAAAGTGGGACTTGACTTTTTAGGAGCTTGCTTTTGTTTTTGAGTCTTTTGATGAAAAGAGAATTTTTGTGGCCCACAAACTAGTATTCAAGATTTCATCTTATCATCATACTATTTACTTTTAGAAAAGTAGTTTAATTTTTCAAAGTAGTTTTGTTACAGGTGTGATGATTATACTTTAAAGTTACTTTCTTTTTTTAAAGTTATAACGAGTGTGTCTCTTGAGAGATTTACTTTTCTACCCTTGCTTCGCCTATAAAAGCAAGGCTCCTCCGTAGTTGTAAGTAGGTTCTTCTTACGTTGAAAATTAGTTTAATGAAGTTTGGTTTGCTTGTTTTCTATTCTCTTTAAGTTCCCCCTCTCCTGAAAGCTTCAAGTCTTGAGTACTGTTACTATCTATCTTAGTACAAAGACAAATATGCTCTACACTTGCCTCTTTTTATGATCTTATGTATCAGAAAGTCTAAGACAGTTTATGACTGCTTTTCAAATAATTCCACTGTGAGATTAGAGTTTAACGGGGAAAAGAGTGTGGGTATTGTTGTGACTACTGTTTCATAAGGGGAAAGAGAGTTGTGAAGGGAGTAAGGTTCCTAAGAGGAAAGTTGAGAGTTGTGTGCCCATAGAGAAAAGGGTTTTGGTGTCTCGACCATCAAATCTGGAACTTACCAATAGTCATAAAGGTTCCCGTGTTGTTCCATAATAGTCTACCAGACACCTCAGTAGCCTACAATCTGACTTTTGTTAGTCATGATCTTCTCAAAGGTATTGTTTTAACTAGTTGGTTGTCGTACTTTTCTTGTGTGTCCTTTGGTGTCCCGATGTGGTATCAAAGTCATCAGGTTTCGGCCTGGGTCACCCCATGTCCTAAGTTCGAATCTTCGAAAGATAACGGGATATGGCTTAGAGGCCATTGCATCAATATGGCTAAGCATTGTGTCATCAGAGTATGCGCAAGTGAAAGTCGTGGTAGTTGTTCAAGTGATTTGTTGCACTTCTACCTTCAAGGCGTCTTTTGTGTAGCTGAAATTTGTTTTGGTCTATGGTTAAAAAACGGTGCTTAATTTCTGTTTGGAGGGCTTGAAAATCTCGAATTATAAACAAGGTCCTCCACACGAGGATAGTGCCTAAAAAGCCTATAAATAGGATGTTTCGTGTACATATGTAACCACCGAGAGCTACTAATTAGGTATGTGCTTTGTTAATACGGATTTTGAAAGGCAGGGAGGCAGACTAGTTCAGCTGAATCAATGGAATAATGAAACTTTATTTGGAATATTTTATTATGATTATTAATAAATATTTAAATATTTATTGATAAATCCCTGGATAAGATAGACTTATTGCGATTGTTAGTCTTTTAACTGCTTCTCAAGGCTCAACGCTACGAATTACGAAAGGCGCGGTTGATTGTCCCTGGAGCCGCAATACCGGTGATTCACGTATGCTTGAATTTCCATTTCTGATGACGACTGGGGCTAGTATTGGTTTTAATTATAAGCTTAAATTGTTTGTAATTATGATTTGATATATTATTAATATAATTAATTATTTTAAAATATCAAAAAATTAATAATTTTATTTTTATAACATTTGTCTTCTCATAGTTTGTTTCTATTATTTTTATTTTTAATTATCTGTTTTTGTTTTTAATTTGATAAAAAGCCCTTTTTTGATTAATTTTGGTTTCTTATGGTTTTAAAAGATTACGAAAACTATTAAAAGTGAAATTTGTTTTTATATATTTTTTATAATCCAACTTATTATCAATTAAATATATATTACTTAAATATTTAATATATTAATTACTAATAAATTATGAATAATTTAATTTGGTATTATATATTTAATCAATTAAATTTAATTATTAATAAAAAATTAGGGACAATTTAATTTTAGTTAGTAATTTTATTTAATTAAATTTAAATTATCTTCAAAATATTATATATTTCAAATAAATTTTGATTTAATAATTAAAATATATTGATAATATGTTAAATCATAGATATTTAATGAATTTTATCCTTAACTATATTACCAAATTTTGTGGCAGATAAGACATATTACAAAATAGATGCAAGAAAGTTGCTACATCAAAATTAATGCATGGTTTTCAAGTCATGTGGCATGAATTTAATGTCCTAAGAAAAGAATTAGACGGTCCAAACTGACTTTAATTCACTCTGCTCTGTCCTTGTCCTTGTCCTTGGCTTGGATAGTTGTTTTCAAAATTGATTTCTAGGTTTATATGGTCTCCGATCATAGAATAGGACAATAATATTTTCTATTGTTTAAATTTTTTTTGAAAACCCTCATAATTTTTAAATTATCGAAATGAACTCATAAGTTTAAGTTTTGAAGGGAAAAAAATAGGTTATTAAATTTCAGTTAAAATAATAATAAAATAAATGTGATGTAATCATCAAGTACTAATAAAATATTATTTATAAGACAATTTAACTTAATTCTTATATTTGAACCAAAATTATTAAATCTAACTCAAATTAATAATTTATTATAACCATCTTAAATTATTAATTATAATCCTATTCAATTAGTTCTGATCAAGTTTAAGAATTAAGTTAAATTATTACGTTAATGATATTTGGTTAATTTAAGTTTGATTTTCATAACCTGTATATCTTTCCATTATTTTTTAACGAAAATTCAAGAGAAAGTAACTTTATAAAAAAAACCTTGAAAAAATAAGGTTTTTTAATTTAAAAATTAAAAATTTCTTAAAATATAAAAATGTTGATATCTTTTATCTAAATTATTATATTGAGTAACTGTCCTATGGGTAGGAATGGTAATGGACTAGGTCAAGCCCCGGGCTGTTCCTGACCCAACCTGGCCCTACCATGGACTAGGTGACTCGTGGGATAGGTAAGGGCCACGAGTCAGCTGAGCCGGGCTAACCCGACTCATTTTCCATTTATAAAAAAAGTAAAAATGACGTTATTATTAAAGTAACAGTAGAGTCACAGGCTGGGCCGTGAGCGGCCCGACTACACTTTTGGCTCGTGACTTGCCCATGGCTCAATCAACCTATACCAAAATCGAGTCAGGCTAAGTTAGGCTTGGCCAAGATCCTTACTTATGAATGTGAGCACGGTCCCAAAAAAAAATTAAAATCTTCGACATATCAAATCAATTATTAGGAATTTCTGTTATTTATTTTTACTTAGAAATTTATTTTTATCTTTTATATAACATGTCTTTATAATATGTTGAAGGATTCATTCATTCAAATAATGATTTATTATTTCACGTTATGAGTTTTATTTTCTTTTTCTCACATTTTTAATAATTTTCAATCAAAAGTTTAAATAATTTGCTATATTTACTAAAAAATCCAAAGGATGTAATGATTTCACAAATTTTTAGATTTTTCCCAGTCATTTCTAGTACAATAAAAAATCAGAAAAATTAAACGTATAAATATAAATCAACATTGAAATTTAGTAATGCAGTTCGGCACACCTTGTCTACTTCTACAGAGCCCTCACTTAGCTTAATATTTTCGCTAACGACAATAGTTTTATACAAGACTTCTTTTAGCTGACACTACTCAACTCTTGACACTATCTCTCCTCTTCACTACTCCTGAAAGTATTTAATATCCAATAACACGGCCCACTTGTATTAACTTCAACAGAGAATTTTTCCCAACAATCTTTTAATAAAAGAATAATAAATTAAATAACTAAGAACAAAGCATAATACGCTTGAGATAAAAAAGAAGGACAACTTCCCGATAAGATTAGCTCTACTGAAATAAATCTGAAAATTGTCACTACACACGCAATTTCCAATACCAACTCACAACTGCAATAGGAAGACATTAAGCATGACAAACCGAGTAAACAAGCTTTTGACAGAAGACACGCGCAGTACACAAACCAACTCAGTCGTGAGTCACACACCAAAAGATCAACGAAGAAGGTAAAGCAAAATATTAGACAACAACAGGCAACAGCACTCAAAGAGTTGCCATGAATCACACACTAAGAGACAACACCCAGCCGTGAATACTTCAAGATGCTGCACCCACAAAATCAATCAACGCACATAGTGAAACTTCACACAACCAAAATCAATTCAAAATTAACCCAACTGAAGTCACACGAATAACATCATAGGGAAAGTCACAACTACACATATACACACATACACCTATCAACATGTGTTATGTGATTCATTGAGGACCCATCTAAGATTTGTTCCCTACTTCACCAAGGAGTCTTTACACATGCACAATCTCTAAATTACACACAATATTCTTCAGTCCATACAGACGTGATCTACAAGAGCTCTTCTCTAGATACAATTCTAACTCTATCCAATTTTTCAAGATAGTAGATTTTATTTTATCTCACTTTGATTTGAATTTTAAATTTATCAACATTATTTTAGATGTGTAATTATTAAAAAAATATCAAAACTAAATAATAAGATGTATACCATATATCTTAACATTTATGATGGATGAGCACTCTCAAGAGCTATCGTTTTATGCATAACAAAGAGGGCACATAAACCGCTTGACCAATGTGGCACATCAACTTGAATGCATGACTTTTAAGCCATAACATATGGCACCAATAGAGTCCACACTACCTATTTAATTGTATAATTGGTAAGTAAAATTTGGAAAGTTGAATAAGAGGAATACAAATAGGTCTTGAATTTGTCTTTCATTTTGACGGTTTTAATTTGGCCTAAAGTTTCTCATTAAAAGAAATATTGTTTAGATTTTATTTTTTAATATTATTATTTTGGGATTCGAGTTTTTAAAATTTTAAACTAAAATAATATTATTGTGATAAATTAAATTGAAATGACAATATTTTAAAATTTTGAATTATTTAAATTAAAATTCAATTTAACGTACTTGAACATAATTAAATATCAATTAATTCAAACTTGATTAGTTAATTTTGGAGTAGATTGAACTGAATTAAATGGAACCGAATTTGTTATCACTAGTCATGGAAAGATAGAATTGGACTTTTTAAGATTTCTTAATTTTCTTTTTTCTTTGTTTCGACCCACAAAAGAAAAATCTTAAGACATACCACACACACACACACACATATAAATTTTCAAAATGGTAAATAAAAAGATGTTTTCTCTAAAATAAATATTTTGTATCAATGTAATTTTTAATGTTATAAAAGTCGGATCGAAAGTTATACAGGTAAGACAAGAGGTTTAAGAATTAAAAGATTCAATTGATATTAAATTGTCATAAAATATGCTCAAGATAAAATAAAATCAAATAATTTGAAATATGAATGAAAGAGATTACCTTTATTTTTCAAAGAATTTGAAGTTTAATTGAAAAAAAATATTGTTAAATAAAAATTAATTGACTTATTATAGTTTATAAGAATTTATTGATTTATAAAAATTGACTGATTAATTAATAAATTGATTGGTTTTTTAACAATAGGAGTTATTAAAATAAATCAAACTAAAAAGTTAAAATCAAACTGAAAAGTTAACTGATTCAAGATTTTTACGGTTGAATCGACTGAATCAATTTGATTTTTAATCATTTCATTAATTTTTATTTCTTTGGGTTATTTTTGAAAATTTCTCAAAATCTTAACAAAATTATCATAATTTTATAATATAAAATAAAATTAAATACACTCAATTTCTTATGATTTCATTTTTCATTTCAATATTTTTAAAATTTAATTTTCTCATATTTTATTAATTTTTATTTAAAATGATGTAATATTAAATTATTAAATTTTAATTGTAATATTTTTAATAAAAAAAGACAAAAAACTAACATCATTGAAGGAATTATATGATAATTAAATAATATTATAAATTATAAATTTTAAAATATTAACACTTAAATTAACAAAAAAAAAGTCTATTTTAGAGATTTTCCACTGTAATTAAATTAAGAGTTACAATTATAATTATGTAAATAAAACATATTTCACTTGAGAAGTACTTTCCATTAAACTGCAACGGAGTCTGAACTGGTCTCCATGTCCAGAAGACGAGACACACTTCGCATGGTTGGCCTAGACTGAGGATCTTCACTCACACAAGAGACAGCAACATTTAGTATAATGGTTATCTGATCAACGACCTTCATATCTGTTGGAGGTGAGAGACGTTTGTCCAAAACATCCTCTAAGGAGATCATTTGATCAGCAGATGATTGTAGATAAGATACCAATTCACATGGATGTTTCCCCATCAGAATCTCCATTGCCAAAACT
>JANVCQ010000016.1:29185-49476 GCA_025531925.1 Erythroxylum plowmanianum | reverse complement strand
ATATCTTTTTCAATTTTTATCCTTCTTAGTTGATAAATTTCTCTAGCTTATCTTTTGCTTTGATTCTAGATTCACACACTTCGTTGTGTTTACTTTGGAAGTTGCCATATCAACTATGTGCAAAAACTGCGAACAATTTGTGATTCTTTTCTATGCAAGTATGTTGATTTTTTAAACTCCTGTGATAACCCGTAAAAGTATAATAACTATTTGAATAAAAAAAAGGTTATTATGTCTTTACTCAACTTATAGTTTTTTATGAAAAAGCTTTTAATTAGATATAGACATAGATCAACGCATTCATTTAATGTTATCCTATGTTATCTTTTTTTTTTTACCTTTTTAGGTTTTTTTAGGTCTGCTTTTAACTTTCATGAATTTATTTTTATCAGCATTGAAAATTGTTACCGACTATTATCCGTCCAGACTTTATAGAGTGTTTGTAATCGCCGTCATTGTTTCCTTATCTATGGAAGGTAATATTGTCATGTAAATCGTTATTACAGGGTATCCGACTATTTGTTGAATTTTTGACCATCACCACGATCATATGTTCATTGGACTTTGAAGAATCATTAGAATTTCTCCAAGTTTATTCTCTTCGATTTGACCCTTCCATAAGATCAAAAGTTAAAGATGGCTTACAGTCGTCAAGGTTTTCATTCACAGTGTTACAATATTCTAACTCAAACAAACCATGATATTTTACTTTAATCGCACCAGCTTATTCAAAAATAGGTCCACTAGCAAGTCTTCTTTAACCTTATTATACATTAATTCATTCAATGCGAGATCTATCTTCCTTGGATCACCAGTTGGTAGAACGCGCCATCAAAATGTTAATGCTTATTCAACAGCCACCACCAAAAACTTTATTCCCATTTACTCCCATTCCAAAATGTCTTATTAAGCCAATTAAAATTGCTAAACCACAAACCCCACAACCCTCTTTTTTCCGATCACCTGCCATGTTTTTGTTTTCCAAAAACAGTTATAGATCTCACATCTCTAATGAGTATTTTTTACCAGTCTTAAAATTTTATAGAAGCCCCTATAACGAGATCATTTATAGGTCAATTATGCGACCACCAATCAATGGTCTTGTATCTACTATACCACCTCATCTGAAGCGACCTCATTTGTCTATATCACATCGATTTTAAACTAAGAATTACATTTTGCAGAGTGCACAACTTGTTTTTATTATATACGATGAAATCTTTTTCTTGATACAATGAAATGCTTTTGTATTTATCATATATGATAAAATCTTTTTGCTTGCTATAAGAATATGTATTTATATTTTCCTATTTTTAGATTAACAAAACAACAATTATTAAGTTTGGCATAATGGAAAATTTTATATTTTATAAAATACTAAAAGCAACAATTACTTGTGATGCTTAGTTCGGTTGAAAGAAAAAATTCCAATGGTCAAAAAATTAATATAACTTATTTTATATTAATCTACCAGGAATGCTTCCTTCTCTTTGATGCTATACCACAAAATAACTAAAAATATTGAGCGAAACAAAACAATTTTTTCATCTGCGTATTCAAACAATCAATTTTTTCATAATTTGTCATTTAATAAAAGTCATCTTGATTAATAGGATTTAGAAATTATTCACTGAATATGATTCGCCCTTAAGCAAATTCAACCTTACATAGTTAAGAACCAACTTATGTAGTGAAGAACCATAACTTATAATGAATCAAATGTAAGTTTTCCTTGTTTTGGTTTTTTTAGTAAAATTCTTATAATTAGGAATTTCATGTCTAATGGTGTCAAATTCTAAATTGGAAATGAAAAAAAAAACGCTATGTTATGCTCTAATAACTATTGCAAGTTGGGTCCACTTTTGACTTTATAACGTCTTAATCAGTTAAACCTTGATTTCCCTTACAATGCAAAAGCTAGTTCCATCATACATAATTGTGATGCCTCTATAGACATAGAACTGCTTCACTAATTATACATCAACTTTCAAATTATCTTCCTATCAATGTTATTTCTATTAAAAAAATTAACCATCTTTAAAATTATTATCAAATTTGTTAACGATTATTTTGGTATTAAAACTTCATGGTTATTGAAGTGATTACATAATTATTTCGTGGTTATAAGGATAAATCAATTTAACAAATTATTTGGGTCAATTAATATATATTAAAAATTCGTTTGATTTAATATATATTAAAAGTTTGTTTATCTTTTTTAAGATATGATTGTTAAAAAGTCACAGCCGTGTTTCATGGTTGTGACTAAAGAAGTCACAGCCGTGATTAGCATTTAAGAATGGCCATTTAAGTCACAGTTGTGACTTCCTTTAGTCACAACCGTGATAAGTACTAGAAGTTATTATTTTGATGGATTTTAAATTAATTTTAAATTAAACTATTATTACCTTATATCATCTTTACCTTAAAATACAATTTCGGTTAATTGTCAAACATTACTTTATTTAAATTTAATTCAAATTATTTGGGTCATTTAATATATATTAAAATTCTTGTCATTTAATATATATTAAAAGTTTGTTTATCTTTTTTAAGATATGATCATTAAGAAGTCACAATCATGTTTCATTGTTGTGACTAGAGGAGTCACAACTGTGATTAGCATTTAAGAATGGCCATTTAAGTCACAGTTCAGACTTCCTTTAGTCACAACCGTGATAAGTGCTAGAAGTTATTATTTTCATGGATTTTAAATTAAATGATTATTACCTTATATCATCTTTACCTAAAATACAATTTCGATTAATTGTCAAACGTTACTTTATTTAATTTTAAATCAAATTATTATTACCTTATATCATATTAGTATGATTGTAACCGTTACATTAAAAGGGAAATTTAACAACATTTTATTCTCAATATTAACGGTTTTATATTGTTATTTATGTTATGTAAAATTATGACTCAGCAAACAAGAGATTACCACCATTTGTAAGTTATTCCTTACCCTTCTTCATAATTTTTTTCAGTTTATTAAATTTCAATCAATTTCATTTGTAATTCTGAGTTTGTTCGGTGTATTAAATTTTTATCAATTTTATTAGTAATTATGTAATTTGTTGATTATAGATGACAAATTCAAATGGAAAATTTCTATCTGCAATTATGAGGATCTCATAGGTGTGATTGAACATGTCACACCCATGATATTCATGTTTATATCATTCGATAATAGATATTACATTTTTAGGATTATATTGTGTTAATGTATTACATTTTTAGGGTAATATTGTGTTAATATGTTTCATTGATTATTATCATCTTTTGTAAAATATAAAATGCAGTTGTTTTATACTTTTTTTCATCAACTGTTATATGATAATTTCAATAGTTAACTGGAGGTTTTAATAAAGTTGAGTTATGTATACATTTTTTCCTGAATAAATAGTTTCAATTTTACTCCCATTCTTTCTCTTCTAACCATACAAATGTTTAATTGTTTGGTTCTAATTCTGAATGTTCGATTATTAAATTTTTATCAATTTCATTTGTAATTATGTAATTTGTTGTTTCCAAATGATATATTTAAATGAAAATTTTCTATCTACAATTGTGCAGATCTTACGGGTGTGATTAAACATGTCATGCCCGTGATATTCATGTTTATATTGTTCGATAACAGATATTACATTTTTTATGATTATATTGTGTTAATGTATTACATTTTTAGGACAATATTGTGTTAATGTTTCTTTGATTATTATCATCTTTTGTAAAATATAAAATGTAAATGTTTTATACTTTTTTTCATCAACAATTATATGAAAATTTCAATCGTCAGTTGGAGTTTTTAACAAAGTTAAGTTATGTATACATTTTATCCTGTATAAACTGTCTAAATTTTACTCCTATTCTTTCTCTTCTAACCATACAAATGTTTAATTGTTTGATTCTAATTTTGAATGTTCGGTTTATTAAATTTTTATCAATTTCATTTGTAATTATGTAATTTCCTATTTACAGATGATATATTCAAATGGAAAATTTCTATTTGCAATTGTGAGGATATCACGGGTGTGACTGAACATGTCATTCCCGTGATATTCATGTTTATATTATTTGATAATAGATATTACATTTTTACAATTATATTGTGTTAATGTATTACATTTTCAGGATAATATTGTGTTAATGTTTCATTGATTATTATTATCTTTTGTAAAATATAACATGCAACTTTTTGATACTTTTTTTATCAACTGTTGTATAAAAATTCCAATCATCAGCTAGAGCTTTTTAACAAATTTGAGTTACGCATACATTTTTGTATAAAGTATTTAATTTTTACTCCTATTATTTCTCTTCTAACCATACAAATGTTAATTAAATTATATTTCAATTTAAAATAATTAGACCTTTCATAAAAAAGTTTATTTACTGATTATATAAATAACTAATTAATTCTTAGCACATTTATTTTCTTTTTTATTGTTTAAACTAAATATTTTAAAATTTTCTTATATTATTAATAAATACTATTATCACTAAATTCTATATATCAGAAAGAGATAGCCGTGCTTAATATTATTAATTATTAATTATTAATTTACAATCATGATTATATATTAATTATTCACTTTATATTATGCATGCACGGTTGTAACCAATAAGTCATAGCTGTGCCTTTTTTTTTTATAGTCAATTTTTATAGTTATGTTTATATTGTTATTATACCAAAAATATGAGTCGACTGATGACTGTCCCGAATGAAGGACAATAAACAAAAGCTCTCGCTTTTGCTATTCTTGCTGCTAAGGCTGCATTAAAAGTGGATTCTATAGCTCTAGCTTACGTTATGGATTCTTTAACATTTCAAGTCATCGTCATGCCTATGACTTCTTAGTCACAACCGTCACTTCTTAACTTTTATTTCCTTTTTATTTCTTTCTCTATTTCTATAACTCTGATCATATACACATCCACGAATGTAACTTTTTCCCGACAATTGTGTCTGTCACTATTTATTAGTTTTTATTGTTATGTTGTATGTTTATTAATCTTATTTGTTAATTGTTAATCTATATATTAAAAATTCATAAGCGTGCTTTTTAATATTGAGTTAATTTAATTAAATATTAATTATAATTATTAATTATATATTGTTAGTCACCATAGCAACTTATGATAATTATTAATTATTATTATTAATTATGAATTATTCCATTTTACATCATGCATGCACAGTTGTCACTAATAAGTCACAACCATACATTTTATTTATTAAAGTTTATTGTTATTTTAAGGATATTCTTAATTATAAATTATTTATTTCATTAAGTTTTTTTTTCCTGAAAATTTTCTTTTTATAACGAATTAACTTAGATTCTTATGCTAATGATCCATAGGACAAACCAAAGTTGCGTGGCTTCATTTATTAAACACATTTTCGAGGAAGTCTTAATTTACGTTTTAAATGCATATTTTTATCTCCAAATCTTTAATTAAGTCGTAATTCACTACTAAACAATATAACAATTTTTAATTTGTTTAAATTTTAAATCATATATTTTAACTTGCTTGCAACTTTAAAGTAGTTCATGTTTTAATTATTAAAAAATATTTTTTAATAACTCAGATATAAAAAATAAAAAGATTAAATTTCAAAGTAAAAGATAAATTTACAAACCAAACCATATTATCATATGCTCAGATGGTTAAGAGGGTAACTAGAATGACAAAATACAATAAACATACATATTTATAATTTCATGCACTTCTTAATCCATTTATATCTCAAATATGGAAAATCATAAATTAAAAAATTTATTTTCCGTAAATTACAACAATAAAAAGTAGAAAGTAAGCTACATTTGATTATATTAATGTTATCCAACCTTCTTTATTTAATAATAAGGATTTTTCCTATCTCAAAATAGATTGTGACATTAAATAGAATTCTTAGATTTTATTTTTCAGTTATTATGTCTATGCAAAATACATGATAAATAATTTTAAGTAGTTTTAATTTGCATAATTGTCACGTCATATCCGCAATTAATCTTTTAAATATATCATTTTCTAAAAAAAAATTCCTAACCACATTTAACCTTAATTTTTTTAAGTTTTCTTCTTGTTCATTCTTGCACTATTTAGGTATGTCTAATTTTGACAAAAAATTTAGTATATAAAATTCCATTATATTTGTCCCATTTATCACCTTTTCATTAATATGATAATTACTTCTTTCTTTATTTATCCATATTTCATAACTTAAATTTACAATTTTACTTTTTTTAGTATACTTACTTACATCATATTGGCATGAATTAACCTTTTTATGTTTCTTCTAATCCTTTATTGATCTCACTGTTTATTCAACGAATATTATTATGCAAACTTTTTAAAATTTTGACCTTCTTTGTTAAATTTATGGTTTGTTAGATGTATTTTGTTACATTAATGGATATAGTAGATATTATTACTTCATGATAAACTCTTTATTAAATTTATGGTTTATTAGATGTATTCTCTTATATTCGTCGATAAAGATGGCATTATTGCTTCATTTTTTATCATGTTATATTTTGACATTTTTAAATTGTAGGCAACATTTATTAATGTAACTAAGCATCGTTGAATAATATTTATAATATATATTTATATATATCTCTCATTTAATACTTTTAATAATATATATTTCTCAAATATTTTTAGTACAAATATTTTAATATTTTTAAAATATATTATTAATTGATATATAAAGAAGGTAAATGTTGTATGCGTTCTGATGTGGATAGAAATGCCAAGAGATATCAAAAGTATGCCAAAATGCCAGAAAATAAAAAGCAAGAATTCTTGCGACGACTTAAAGAAACTCGTGCTGCAAAAAAGAGAAACGCTACTTTGCCTACACTTTGTCAAACAGTTAGTGATCAAAATTCCTATTCTTTCATTAATAGTGAACCGTCTGGTAGTCAACTTTTTATTCATCAATCTAGTGGTCAGCTACTACAAAATTGATCTTTCGATTTTAATATGAATTATATTGATGTAACTCATTCCTCTTTCCAACTCGAAGAAATTGTTCATACGACATCAACATTTGAAGCATCTAATATGACATGTGATAATTCAATTTGTCCAACTATATCTTCCTTTCCAGCTCAACCTAACTCAGTGATACTTGTTAAAGATCAAGGTATAAATTTTTTTACTTATTTTTTTTACTATTTGTAATATTATTACTACATAAAGTGATCTTCTTATTTTTATATGTTTTAAGGGATAAATTGTCATCATTCTTCCTCAAAGTTAGCATCCTTGCAAAATTTACCTGTAGAACCTCAACAACTTCATTTTGTTCCAAATTGTAAACATTGTCATGCAAAGATATTTTATCTTGAACCTCCATCATTTTGTTGTTCATCAAGACAGATTTCCATTGTTGCTCCTTAAATGCCATATGCTTTAAGATGATTATTTATTGGCAATGATGAAGAATCAGAACACTTCAGGAAGAATGTTCATACATATAATAACAATGTAGCTTTTACTTCCTATGGAGCTAGGTATGATTAAGAACTAACAAAAAACAAGGTTTATACATTTCGTGTTCAAGATCAAGTTTATCATTTCCTTGATAGTTTAGTTTAACAACTAATAAGGTATTTGGAATCCAACTCTATTTATTTGATACTAATGAGAAAATAAAAAGTAGGACTAACAGTTGTGATAAACTTTGTGAGAATACAGTAAAACTGATTATAGCAATTCTACAAGATAATCCTTATGCCAAGTTCTTTTGAAGTCTTAGGGACATTCCATCACTTCAGAATCATGCAATAGTTCTGAGGTGTTATCCTAGCCTTGATCAAGGTGTTTATAATCTTCCTACTGCATCACAAGTGGCTACTATATGGACTGAGATTGATGATGAAAAAATTGTTAAATGTCCTCACATCTAAGTCTATACTCACTTGAGTCCAAGTTATAGAATTCAGTTTGATTGTGCATGTTTTGACCCCCTTCAATATCCTCTTTTATTTCCACGTAGTGAATCTAGATGGCATCGTGGAATTAAGCGGTTGATTTCTAATAGAAACAGGAGCAATGTTTTGGATGAAGGAAGTGATGTTCATTTCAACTCCTTCACTGATACATCTGAATTGTTCGCTATAGAAAACACAAGCAAGTTTGTCTTTTCATTTTGTAAAATATTATTTAATTTCACCATTTTATTTATCAAATTCATTTTCTTTACTACTAATTGCTGATGAAGAATACTGTGAAGATGGTTTTGTTTCTGTTAGAGAATATTATTTTTATCGGCTCCAAATGAGAGAAAATGATGAACCTATGCTACTCCATAGCTTAAGACTACTTCAACAATTTGTTGTGGGCACTTATATAAAGATTGAAACATCCCAACTTGATTTTCATAGAAAAAGACAAAATGAGATATGAACAGAAATACTACAAGGTGTTTTGGATAGCATTATCGTTGGTCAAATAGAAGGTTCTAGAATTGGTTGTCGAGTTGTGTTCCCAGCTTCATTTATCGATGGTCCAAGGGACATGAAACGATGTTATCTTGATGCAATGGCTATAGTATAAAAGTATGGTAAACCAGATATTTTCCTCACCATGACTTGTAACCCTATATGGAAAGAGATACAAGATAATCTTAAATTTCATGAAAAGCCACAAGATAAACCAGATTTATTGACTGGAGTATTCATAGCTAAATTTGAAATTCTAAAAAATGAGTTGTCAAAAAACAAATCTTTAGAGTTGTGGCCGCATTTGTTTATGTTATTGAATTTCAGAAGCGTGGATTCCCTCATGCTCATTTATTGTTGATACTTAAGCCGAATTCTAAATTGTTAAATCCAAATTCTTATTGATCATATCTGCTAAAATACCAAATCCTAATCAAAATTCACTATTATATTCTCTTGTCATTAAGCATATTATTCATGGTCCCTGTGGTTTTATGAATAAAGATTGCCCTTGCATGAGTAATGGTGTGTGCAAAAACCATTATCCCATGAATTGTGCTCCTTTTATTGTTCATGGTGAAGATAGTTATCCATATTATAGACGAAGAAATGATGGCAGGAAAGCCAAAATTTGCAGACATGAGATTGATAATAGGTGGGTGGTTCCTTACAATCTGTACCTCTTGATACTAATTGATTGTCAAATAAATGTTGAAATATATTCAATTGTTAAGCTTGTTAAGTACTTATACAAAAATGTTTTTCAGGGCCATGATTTTGTCAATTTTAGTATTGTCTATCAAGAGACCATAGTTGATACTGATAAAATCAGTAATTTTCAAGAAGGTCGTTGGATTTCACCTCCTGAAGCTTTATGATGTATATATGAATTTCATCTAGTAGAGATTAACCCATCAATTTATATACTCCAGGTTCATCTTCTAGATTAGGAGTTTATTTCCTTTGATAGAATGCAAATCTGTTTTATTTGTTAAGAAAAACTGACTTCTTGAAAACAATGCTGACTGAATTTTTCAAGATGAATTGGACAAATAAAAAGGCAAAAGAGATGAAATGTAAAAGATTTTCCATAACATTTTTTTTGGAATCGAAAAACAAAAACATGGTCAGAAAGAAGTTCAAAAAAAGTAATAGGAAGATTGACTCTAGAGAAGGAGAAAGGAATTATTTGAGGTTATTACTCACACATGTTAAAAGACTAACATCATTTGATGACTTGTTGACTGTTGATGGTGAGAAAAGAAGCTATTTCAAGGAGGCTACACTGTAGTTAGGATTGTTAGCGTCTGACTTTTATATACAGCGAACTCTTGAGGAAGTTGTTATGTTTCAAATGCTAATGTCACTTAGACTTTTATTTGCTACACTCCTATTATATTGTTCACCAACAAACCCTAAGCAGCTCTGGGAAACATTCAAAGACAATCCTTGTTCTGACAACCAATATGCTTCTTCCTATAGTACCTGTACATTTGATGACATTAAAAAAGTGGCCCTTCAAGATATTAATAAATCTCTTGAGCAAATGGGGAAAAGCTTAACTGATTACCATTTTGATAAGAAATACAAAGTGAGAAGAATATACAGGTTGATCTAGAAGACCTATTATTACACTCAAGGTTGAATATCAAGCAGGAATACATATTTCATTTGATTTTGGATTTATTTTTGGCTTCGAGTGGTGGAAGGTTTTTATTGATGGTCCTAGTGGAACTGGGAAGACTTTCTTATATCGAGCTCTCCTTACAAATTTATGGTCACAAGGACATATTGTAATTGTTGTTGCTACATCAAGTGTCGTAGCATTAGTCCTTTCTAGTGGTAAGATAGCTCACTCAAGATTTAAAATCGCCTTGATTTTTTAAAGAAAAAAGTTTGACAATTAAGTAAGCAAAGCAGTATTGCAAAATTGATATCTAGTCTTATCTTATGGGACGAGGCTTCCATGGCAAAACGAGAAGCCATTGAAGCATTTCATGATTTACTTCAAGATATCATGGACTCTAATAAACCTTTTGGAGGGAAAATTGTTGTATTTATTGGTGATTTTCATCAAACCTTGTCAGTTATTGACCAAGCTACAAAACAACAACTAATTGATTCAAGTCTTCTAAATTCACATCTTTGACAACAAGTGCGTAAATTATCTTTGATGATAAATATGAGAGCTATATCAATTTTAGCTTTTTGTGAATTTTTATTACATGTAGGAGAAAGCACCGAGCCAACCAATAAGCAAGATCAAATATCCTTGCCAAAACAACTGGTTATTCCTTATCATAATAAGGATGAGTCTCTTAACAGGTTAATAAATTTTTCATTATATATTTTACTATTAATTTTTAAAAAAAAATTACAATTACATCTTTCTAATGAACCGTTGCCTTCACCAGGTTACTTGAAAATGTCTTCCCTAACCTAAGATTATATTCATCTGATCTATATCAGATGATAAATAGATGCATACTGTGTCTAACAAACAATTGTGTTGACGAAATTAATGACGTGATGATTAACAATTATCAGGAAATATGCATTCATACATGATTTTTGACAAAACGGTTAACCAAAAACATCAAGCAGATTATGAAGATTTTCTCAATTCTTTAAATTCTAAAGGCCTACCTCCACATAAACTACTTAAAGAAGGTTCCCTAATTATGCTCTTAAGAAATTTGAATCCAACTAAGGGACTATGCAATAAGACAAGGTTGATATTCAGACAATTAAAACACCATACAATTTCTGCATAAATTGTCTTTGGACCTCACAATGGAAAATTAGTTTATACCTAAAATTCCTTTGCAATCTTCAGAAAATGAAAAAATGGAATAATTTTTGTCAGAACGCAATTCCTTATTCGTTTATGTTTTGCAATGACCATAAACAGATCCCAAGATCAAACACTTGATTATGTAGGAACTTATCTCCGTCAGCCTGTATTTGCATATGGACAGCTATATGTGGCTCTATCAAGAGCTTGAACTCCTGAATCAGTTAAAGTTATTCTAGGAACTTTTGAGTCTTCAAAGTTTGATCAAAAGACAAAAAATATTGTGTTCCATGAAATATTTTTAATTAGTCAAATTATAAAGTATAAAATTGTAAGAAGGCATATTAATTGTTTTATTCAAGTTGATATAATTTCATTTCATATAAAAAATTATTTTTCCCTAATTATTTTATTAAAAAATTTAGGATTGAAAAATGTTTATTGATTAAAGATATTTCACCTAGTGCTCAATGGTGGTCATGTGAAATTATTGTCCAAGAAAAATAACATGTTGTCGCATCACCCGACACACCATCGAAGAGACAAAAGTTTATCTTTTTTTATTCTGAGGTATAACAATTATACTTCCTTCATTCAAAATCTTTATTTTTTTGACTCTATTATTAACAATTTCTTTATTATTAACAAGGATCACAAGTTGAAGGTATTATATTTAACAATGATATCCAACGCATGAGTCATAGTCTGCAACCGCATAAAAAATGTATTATTTGTAATGCCATTATAAAATCAATTCCGCCTCAGTACTAAACTAAATACTTAAAAATACAATGGATAATTACAAGTTGCACTATCATTGAACCTGTACCTGATGATGATAGCATCATCCCCATGAAATTTAACTATACACCTTTCACTGATCTTATCAACTATATAAATGACAAGGAAAATTCAGTTGGTTAGACCCTTGATCTATTTCTTTAAACAATGTTGATTATTTTTCTATTATATCTGATGATATTAATATTTAACATGTGATAGATATTTTGGTCGTGGTTGTTGAAGTCTTGGATCAGAAAGAAATCAACAAAGATGGCAGATATTCAGCTGTCAAAATTTTGTTCTTACCAATAAACAGTAATTTAAATTCTCTATTATTCTTTATAGTTGGCAAAACTTGATATAAGTTCTCTTTCCTTTTTCTAACGTTTCTTTTTTTTATTAGGCAATAAACAATTATACTGTCAATGTGGAATTCTTTTGTTACTAACGAGGGCTAACAAATTACCAAATCCTTACATTCTTATATGATAATTGTGTGCTGCAAACTAAAAGTCAACTTCTGTAATGGTATTTTTGTTTTTTCTTCATTACACTATTACATTTTACTAGTTATCCTTCTATTTTATTTTTATTCTTATAATTGAAAATTTTTAGGTATTGCATTATCCACCTGTTTAACTTGACAATTTCTTATTGATCCACCGATATAAGAAGTTACGGATCTTCAAAATTGGTACTGCCATATTTTTTAATCTTACTCCAACAACCAATAAAATTATATATTAATTTTATAATATTTAAATGCTTTTATATTTATAATTATTACCTTTCAAGGCACAACGAAATAATAAGGAGCTTTAAAACCTTATTAACTAACAAGCTTATGATATAATCCTCATATATCTTTCAGATCACATCAAAAATTTACCAAAATCATCTTCTTGAATTCTACTAGTAAAGTAAATAAGTTTTATATTCTTATACACATTGCTTATTTGATATTAACTTTTTAATAAAAATCTTATTATATATTTGCAAACAACATAGATTAAAGCTAATATTTCCTACCATCACATCTTGCAAAAGCATTGGTATCTGACATGTAAGAAATGCTTTCGTTCTATAGCTGCTACTTATGGAGTTCCATTCACTTGCAATTCTTGTAGAGAGAAACTTCCGACTGAACCCAGGTTTTTCTTTTTCTCTTTTCTCTTTTCAATTTACTGCCTTTTTCTTCTAATGCACTATATATATGTAATTTTTTTTTCCAATGTTTGTACTTGGATGTCACGGGTGTGACAAGTTAAATCACACCCATGATACCTTTTTCACAGGTGTGACATACGTGACAACTTCTTCACAGGTGTGACATGTTAAGTCACACCTGTGAGACCTTATCATGGATGTGACTTAACCGGTCACGCCCGTTTGACATATGATTTTAATCTCCTTTTTTTCTTGTATAACAAGCTTTCATTATATCTATTTAACATATATATTCTCGTTAACTTTTGGTTGCAAATATAGATGCCGCTATGACATGGATTTGACTGGCGAAAAAGGGACTGTTATAGCTTCTATTTTTAGCGAACTTGGTGAAAAACTTTTGAAGTTTACTGCAATTAAAGCTATGCAATCTTATCACTAGGTTATATTTTTTTGAGTTACTACAGATGCTATTTAATATAACAAGAATTATGATATCTTTATTATATGGCTAACAATTAACATTTTTGCCTTCCCATAATAAGAGTATCGAACTTCCTCTAGAAAAGGTCCATGCAGAATTGAAAAGCAAGAGATTTCTTCTTTATATCAAACCTATACACATTCATGAACCAGATGGAAGACAATGGTTCATTGTTATGTATTACCATGAAATTGATGATGATGAATTACAAAAGGCTTCAGCTTCACTTGGAAAAGATGATGTAATTTCAATTGATGATCAAAATAACACTGCTGACATTACACTTGCACCTGTTTCAGGTATTCGTCATTATTTATTCATTGAATTTGGTATTTGTCATTATTTATTCATTCTATTTTTGCATTTTTATCTTTATCAAACTATGTAAACTTCTTTTTTACGTTAATTATATTATCATCTGTTATTTATTTATCTAACATTTTTATCAAAAAAATAATGTTACCTTATATATTTTGTAGCTAATATACTTTGGTTTTTTATATTTTTAGAAGATATTGTTGAATCTTCTTCAACAGACTGTTGCCTTTATAAAAGATTCAGTGATAGTGAACCCACACCACAATCAAATGTAGATGTTAATGACAATAACAAAAAACCAAAAACCCAAATTGTCATAGGCTCTTTTTCTTAGAGCAAAATAATCATGTAACTTGTGTACCTTTTCTACTTTAATTTCTTGTTTTCTTAAACTTCAAAATTATGGATAACCACATGATAGTTTTTTGTTGTTAAATCATAACGTCAATAACATTTATTACTTGGGTCATAACCGTGAATTATTTATGGCATCTAACAATTGTCTTTATTAAATTCACATAAATTCATAAAACTAATTATTCAAAATTCATTGACATCTCAACATATCAAAAGAAATGGTTTTCTTTACTTTATGTTTTTTTGCTCTTTTTTTAACAAGCATTATTTTGTCTTGCATTTTCATTTTTATCAGATGTTTGTAAAGTAGATTCCTGTAAATACAACATAATGTGAAATTCTGAACATACATTTTAAACATGATAAAGTTATTCCGATTTTACCAGTAATTTTAATATTACATGTGATTTAATTATTTCTAGATAAATAAAACTTTATTAAATATATACAACAAACACAATTTTTTCTAAACTTTAATCTTAAAAAAAAACACTGCAGAGATCATCAATTAGTTTTAGAAATATGCTATTTTATATTCGCAAATGGTAATCAAATGCACACTCTTCACACAACAGAATGCACACTCTTCACACAACAGAAGAGAAGAAGACCAAAGAGCATATTTAGCTTAAACAAATACATGGATCATATAACTTATTAAAAAGGTAATATTTGGAAACTGTTAACAAAAACATTTATTTATTTATGATACACCAACGATCCCTATATATATAACACACCAACAAAAGGTTATCAATTAAACATAAACATTACACTAAAACCTTAACCATAAAAACATAAAATACTACATAAACATCAAAACCTACAATCATATAACAAAGTAAAACTATTCAAGAAAACAAAATTTTCCACTCACAAATTAAACATTTCCACGTAACAAAAAAAGTTAATTTAAACTCGCATATGCATACACAAAACACTTATATTAAGTATTGTTTTTTCTTCTTAACATTGGCACACCATACCTGTCCTTCTCATTGTTTTTCTTCTTCTTCTTGCTAGCATCCTGTTTATCAATACTTCCATTTACACCATCTGACTTCTCAATGGTATGTTTGTCAACACTTTCATTTACACCATCCGACTTCTCAAAGGTCTGCTAGCCCTCGAATTTTCTCTTTTCTTTATAACAAGCACAAGAACATTGTTAATGAGACTTAAAAGTTGCAATAATTACATAAATAATTAATAATTAATAATATTCAATAATCAACAATAACGAGAACTTAAGAAAAAAAAACAGCATCACATGACTTATGACTATCACAACAATACCTTAATAATTAAACTAAAATTATACTCGACCAAAACTAAAAACACTAAACCATAAAAAACACAAACATCAAAAAAATAAATTAATAATAACAACAAATTATTTTCTCTTTTAATAATTAAAGATGTTAAAGATCAATTCAACGAACACAATCTAAGATTTTAAAACTCATAATAATTCGTGAACAAACTATTCTTCACATACATAACCATAATTAACAAGTACATCAACTCAAAGACCATTAACAAGTGTGATAGACACTCACTCTATTTTCCCTTCTTTCAAGCACTCAAAGGTCAAAAATATTCACTCATTTTTCATTTCATGTTAAACATCAACCATAAACTTGCTAGCTAATCTAATCTTCACTACTAAATATCTAACACAAACATTAATCTGAAGGTCTTTATTTTGGTTGTAATGAGGCCAAGGTAAAGGTAGGGAAAAGATAAAATTAGGCTTTAAACCATAGGACTAATTGAGCATTTAAAATGATACAAACCAATAAAATATAAACATATATACAAACTAATAAAATATAAACATATATACAAACCAATAAATCTCCTCTTTCCCTTCATTTTCTTTTTTCTCTTCCTTTTTTCTTTTTTTTTGCATGCCATTTTCTCCTTCTCTTTCTTTTTTTCCCCCTTTTTCTCTTTCTTCTTTATTTGATATGATTTGCTTTTTTTTCCTAATATACAACAACATATATACCTTTTAAATGCTCAACTTGCCTTTAAGGCGGGTGTAATCAAAACAGATAAACAATAAAGGCCAAAGCTCATGTTTTGAGTTTTAACCAAAAAAAGGTTCCATGTAAGCTCAAAGTAGCTCACTAAGGATAATATTATGGTGGCTTTTTAAGCTCTCAAGTTAAATCCTAAACGCCTTCATTACTTTAATGTTTGATAAGATTATGTAATCTCGACTAGTATTCGCAAGCAAGTTCTAGATTTGCATAACCATGAAAAAATACTCTCAACAACGAATACTTTTAATTGGTCACAATCTCTTACCAAAGAAAAGTCTCATTCATCTATCACAACAAGCTAATATCCTTTCAATTAAAATCCAGGTCAATGAATTTATACATGCAAATATATTTATTCACTTATATTATGCATTTATAATCCCGGTTAAGTTCAGTCAATAATCAAACATCTTTAACTATTAAACAAAAAAACAAACACAAAATGTACAATAATCATAGTCAACATCATAGGAAATTAAATAAAAGATCTACGATGCAAACAACATTAATTAAGACAAACAATAAAACTAAAAAAAATTTAATGACAAACATTCAAAATAATAAAAGAAAAAGATAGAAATACAATACCAAGATGAAGGTGGACGCTTTCTCAAGCAAGGATTTAAATTTGCTAGCAAATCCATGATCTCTGCAATATTACACTAATATGAGTCCAGCATGGACATAGTATGAACAAACATTCGGCTTAAATATACATCCTTTAATAAATAATAATAAAGTAAAGGCTTAAAACAAAAAAGATTAAATAATGTTTTATGTTATCAGTTGTATACTATATCAAAATGTTTTATATAATATCAAACTTTAATTATTTAATAATGAATCAACAATTCATTGAAAATTGAAGTTTACTATATTCTAAAATCAAAGTTTTCAAAACCATTATACTTGCTTTTTTATTCATTATCGTACCATAATTCTCATTTCTATCTCATTAATAACTCATTTACATGTTCACCCCTTTCCCAATCCTTTTATTCTTTTTTACAGGACAAATAAAAATTCAAATTTTATACAATTTTTATCATTCTTATTTTTACTTCTTTCCATTTATTTAGTAAAATCTATTAACAAAATTAATAGCACATCTATTATAATTTCATTAACCGTGAACAATTAAACATAATCGTTACAATTTGACAATTATTTAATAGAAAACAAAGTGATAGCAAATAGCCAAATCAAAACAAATTGTTAACCTAATACAATTCTTAATTGAGTATAAAAACCAAGAACAAAACAACCAAATCGTAGGATAAACTTAAAAAATCTATTGTATCTTATATCAAATTAAATGCATAAAAAAATGAAATACTTAACAGTATAAAAAGAATGTATATGAAAAACGAAGTGTCATCCTAAATCAAAACAAGATATTAACTAAAACATTTTACTAAATGTAAAAATTAAACCCTCGTCAAATTACAAAACTTTATTATATTTAACTCAAACTTTGTTACGTTGAAATCATAAAAAAGCAAATACAAGCAAATACCAAATTATGTTTAACGATATAAAATATTACCTATAACTGTAAGCAGCTTCCACGGGAAGCGGCGACATAAGGCAATAGATGGCGATAGCGACATACAATAATACCAAAGAGGCAAAGAGGACAGCAACAACCCAACTCAAGATATGAAGTCCCACCTTTAGATCTGAAGAAATAGGAGATCGGACAATTGGGTTTTTCACCAGAGAACAAATCTAAGTCGAACAAGAAGGTAAAAGAAACGAGCATGATTTCACAATTAGGTTAACATTCTAAACTTAGTCACATGTTTGACTTTATAAATCATACCCAATGACTTTTTTTTCCTTATTTTAATTAACTAAAACATTTAATTCATTATAAAAAAGTTTAACTTCTTTTTCAGCAATCGGCATAACTTAATAAGTCATACCAGTGACTGAGGTGTGAGATGATATACATTTTTAAATTTTTGGTTAGATATTATATTTTATCCATTTATAACAAATACATCACAATATAGATTTCCTAAATTATTTTATTTTTTCATTCCAAATTTTTAATATCAAATTTTACTTATTCAGTTTTTATATTCTAACTTACACATTTTTCATAATTCTATGACATTGTTAATTCCTTTCTTATATATTTCAAAATTTAAATATTTATAATTTTATCACAAAATTTTAAATTACACAGTATTCATTTATACATGTTACATCCAGTTTTTCGTTATCTTAATTAAAATATTTAATTGATAATAAAAAATTTAACATATTTGTTTTAGTTAAGCGGGACTTAATAATTCACACTTGTGACTGATAATATTAAAATTCCTATAGTTTTATTTTTTATTAAATTTTACTAATTCATTTTTAATATTATAAACTTACATATTTTTAATAATTCTATCACATTAACAAATTTTAACCTTCTTAATTCCTTTCTTAGTATACATTTCAAAATTTAAATGTTTATAATTTTATCACAAAAGTAACTTTTTTTCCTTATTTTAATTAACTAAATTATTCAATTAATTACAAAATTAATAAGTGAATGATGATATAATTTTTTACTATCCCAAAATTTTACTAACTAATTTTACTAATTCATTTTTAATATTCTAATTTATATATTTTTAATAATTCTATCATAATTCCTTTCTTAATATACATTTAAAATTTTAAATATTTATAATATTATCACAAAATTTTGAATTACGCAATATTTATTTATACATTAAATAATATGATATGTTACAGCCAGGGACTCTTTTTTCATTATCTTATTGAACTGAAATATTTAATTGATAATAACAAAATTTAACATTTATTTTAACTAAAATATTTAATTCATAACAAAAATTTAACATTTGTTTCAGTCACGGGTTTAATAAGTCACAACCGTAACTGATGATATTCATTTTTTATTTTTTACTTATATATTATAATATTTGTATTTACTTTAAATTACACTGGGTACGCTGTACTTCTCAACTTAAACAGCATTCGAGCCAATTGAGTTCGACGGCTCTCCAGTAGTGTGGGAAGGTGGCAGAGCCGACAGTAAATCAACGACGACATCTAGGGAGGCATTGGGGATCGATCTATGAGTATGAGAAGATGGCGTTGTGATTCTTGTTGAGTCCATTTTTCCCGAGCTCTTTCCGCAGGTGGCTATTCCTCCACTGCCGAGGTTGATGTTAAGTCAAAATGACTTCACATATATGATTTTGATGAAGAACAAATGATCTGAAAAGCAGAAGAAGTCAGAAAAACAGACGGAGAGATCTGAAAAGCAGATGAAGTTAGAAAAACAGACGGAGAGATCTGAAAAGCAGACGAAGTCAGAAAAACAGACGGAGAGATTTGAAAAGCAGACGAAGTCAGAAAAATAGACGGAGAGATATGAAAAGCAGACGAAGTCAGAAAAATAGACGGAGAGATCTGAAAAGCAGACAAAGTCAGAAAAACCGATGGAGAGATCTGAAAAGCAGACGAAGTAGAAAAACAAACGGACAAATAAAAAGCAGACGGACAAGAGAAAAATAGACGGACAAGAGGAAAGCAGAAGGAAAATGAAAAAGCAGACGGATAAGAGAAAAACAGACGGACAAGAGAAAAACAGACGAACAAGAGAAAAAGCAAACGGAGAATGAAAAACAGACGGACAAGAGAAAAATAGACGGACAAATAAAAAGCAGACGAAGAATGAAAAATAGACAGACAAATGAAAAGCAAACGGATAAGAGGAAAGCAGACGGACAAGAGAAAAGCAGACGAAGAATAAAAAGTAGACGGAAGCCAAAAGCAGACGGAAGCAAATCAAGATTCAGTTCGAGTTAGTTACAGAACTCAACTGAATAACCGTTTCTTTAAAGATTCAAGAA
>JANVCQ010000016.1:0-13454 GCA_025531925.1 Erythroxylum plowmanianum | reverse complement strand
CCAAGACTCAATGTCCTAGTTGGACCAAATAAATCCATATGTAATAACTCTAGAGGTCTAGATGAAGTTACAATATTTTTAGAAGAGAAAGTCGCTTTAACCTATTTTCCTTTATGACAACTTTCACAAGAGAAATCCTTGTTAAAACTCATTTTTGGTAATCCTCTTACCAAATCATGTTTAACCAACTTGGAAATTAAAACTAACAAGTCCTAGTTTTTTATGCCAAATCAGTTTATCTTCATCTGTTGATATAAAACCAGAAATATTTTGACTTTGCAAATCTTCTAAATTGATTTTGTAAAGATTGTTTCGTCTTTTGGCATAAAAGAATATGGAACCATCCTTGTTTTTGACTATACAAGAATTTTGATTAAAGGATACTTCAAAACCATAATCACATAATTGATTGAAACTAATCAAATTATGTTTTAAACCATCAACTAGTAGCACATTATCAATAGATGCAAAAGAATCTTTATCGTTTTTACCGATTCCAATTGTTTTACTCTGCTGGTTGTCTCCAAAAGTTACCGTTCCTCCCTTCTTTTCTTGAAGATCTAGGAACATAGACCTTCTTCCTATCATATGTCGCGAGCATCCACTGTCTAAATACCATTGGTGCTGGTTGCTTTTTCCATGGAAGGAGATCTGTAGTAGATATTATATTTTTCTTAGGTACCCACATTTTCTTGGGTCCTTTGAGGTTAGACTTAACATGATTCATGAAATGATGATAATGCGACTGATGAAATATCTTCCTATTAGAAACAAAGTTTTTTTATACTAAGTATTGTTTTTAACAAACCCTAATCCATTCTTATCATTTGGGTGTCTGTATCATCCTAACATGTCATTCATCTTTCTTGTACTCTTAGTGAATTCATAAATCAGCTGAAAGATTATTGATCCTTTGTTTCAGCTGACTGATCTCCTTAGATCTATCTATATCTACCTTTTTCTTCATATCGTCTACTTGTTTTTTCAGGCAGACCTTTTCCCTCTCTAACTCTTACTTGTTCTTCAAGTTTTCTACAAACTTTTTTTTAATAATCTATACTGCTTAAGTATAGCATGAGAATCTTCTAATAATTCTAAATATGCATCTTGTAATTCTTTAAAATTAGAGGTTACCTCTTCATCACTTTCTCTTTCGGCTACTAGGCAAATGTTTTCTTGAACTGATGCCTCTGAATCAGTATCAGATTCGGATGAATCCAAATCTTCCCATGTTGCCATCATGTTCTTCTTGTTTTCTCTATTTTTCTTAGGTTTTCTTTTCAGCAATGGACATTCAGACTTGTAGTGTCCAGGTTTATTGCATTCGTAGCAGATGACAGATGTTTTCTTGTTCTTGCCTTCATCTTTGCTATTCTTCTTAAAAGAAAACTCTTTGTTTCCTCTTGCTTTCTTCTTCCACATGCGTCTGATCTTCCTTTAGATAAAAGATAATTCATCATCTTCTTCACTTGAATCTTATTCAGATTCACTGGCATCGTCATCCTTGACTTCTTCGATGTTTAACACTTTTGATGATGAACTTTTCTTTCTTTGAATCTTGTGATTCTTTTGTCTAGCCTTCAATGTTATAGATTTATCCCATCTGGGTTTATCTTCTACATCGAGCTCTACTTCATATATCTTCAAGGATCTAAGCAATTCATCAAACTTTAATACGCTCAAGTCCTTAGCTTCTTGTACCGCGGTGACTTTAGGTCTCCATCTTTTCAGTAGGCTTCTGAGAATCTTTCGAACATGATCTTGATTATCATAGATTCTTTAAAGAGCTTTGAGTCAATTGATGATAGTTTGAAATCGTCCAAACATCTAATCGATAGACTCATCTTCCTTCATTTTGAACAGCTCATACTGGTGTACAAGAATGCTTATCTAGGATTCCTTCACTTGGTTGGTGCCTTCATGTGTGATAGATAGAGTATCCCACATCCCCTTCACAGTGTCGCATCCATGAACTTTATCGTAGTCACTTCTGCTTAGGGCACAACTTAGAAAGAACTTGGCCTTTGAATTTAGCTGGAATCTTGCTTTTTGATCAACTGACCATCTGGTACATGGAATGACATTCCCTTCATCATCTATCGGTGTATACGGTCCATTATCTATAATCTCCCAAAGATCAATATATGTAGATTCAATGAAGAGTCGCATCCTGTCTTTCCAATAGTGGTAGTCTTCACCATTGAATGCAGGAGGTCTAGTGATGGAGGCGCCTTCAGCTATACAAACGTCTGATTCTGCCATGGATATTTATCCACACTTTGTAATGGTGGTTCTTAGACACCGAGCTCTGATACCAATTGAAGTAAATCATGTGTTAGTATAGACTTTATATTCAATGTACAAAATACACAAGAAGGGGGGTTGAATTGTGTATCCTTTCGCATGAATACAATCCTCTTTTTAAAATTCTTTGAAAACTTGCTTTCTCAAAAACTATTGAGTAAAAATCACGATGTATTGCAATTAACTTCTGTATACTTGTATAAAATAATAAAAATTAAAAGTAGAGAGTTCAGAAATTGACACAACGATTTTCTCTTGGTTCACCCCAAACCGTGGGCTACGTCTAGTCCTAAGAATCCTTTATGAGATTTTACTATTCTTTTCAAACTGTACAAATATTCTTTTCACAGAGCCTCTTTAGGTCTCTTACAACAAGTATTATTTTTCTCACTTAGCCTCTTCAAGCTCTCAGCTTTTCTTCTCTCTTACAGAAAGATATTGAAAGCTTTGTTACAGAAATGATAGCTCTCTTGTTTCGCACAAATACAGTGTTTAACAAACTTAAGACCAGTATCTCAAAGCACTAATTGAATTAACTAGCTTTTTTGCTAAGCCTTTTTTTGCTAAAAAAAACTTTTTGTTGTCTTCCACTCTGACTCGTATTTATAGCCTTCGCCTTCAAGTGCTTCTTTCTTCTTGTTTCTTGATCTTTGAAGAAACAGTTATTCAGTTGAGTTCTGTAACTAACTCAAACTAATTAACTATCTGACGTAGTATCAGGCCTTCATCTTATATCGCTTCCATCTTAGATTGCTTCCATCTTACTTTCTTCCATCTTACTTTTGCTTCCGCTTTCATCTTACTTTTGCTTCAGCTTTCGTCTAAGTTTCTTCCATCTAACTTTTGTTTCAGCTTCCATCTTACTTTTGCTTCAGCTTCTGTCTTACTTTTGCTTCAGCTTTATCACTTTCTAATATTATTATTATTTGATTTTCATCAAATTATGTAGACGTGAAGTCATTTTCACTTAACATTCTCCCCCTTTTGATGATAACAAATAATGATAATTTTAGAAAGATAATCGAGTATTATTTATAAGAAGATATACAATTGGAAAATTTTATAACTATACTATCTTCTTTTCACTTCTCTTCTTTTCTTCTAATTTTCTCCCTTCAGTGCGAGATCGCATGCCATTTATATTGCATATAGTATCCTTCTGCACCAAACTCAAAGATATTTCCTTCACGGGAACTAGTTAATAACATCATCTATAATAAGAAATGAAAATTAGTTAATAATATATAATTATTAATGTAGACCACGTACAAACCTTCCTCTCACCCAATGCTTTAACCATGAAAAAAAATTGTTCTTTATGTCTACTGTCAACATATAATGGACTTTGTTGCCTCAACTAATCCATGTGCTCACTATGGATGAAAAAAATTCAAACAAGATTATATGAAATATCTCCACTTATTACATATCTTAATTTCACAATAGGCTAGAATTACTTACTCAATAAAGGGCCTAATCTAATGATAATTGATAAGCACATAATTCATAAGCACATACCAATGTGCAATCTCTAGCCCATTTGTAGGAAGAGCAATTGTTTTGCCAACACCAATCAGCTTACATTGTTGCAAGAACATTGATATATCACTACCATCAACCATATCATTGATCTACTCTGGCACGTTGAAGTTGGTTTCAATTCCTTTTAGATGCATTGAACAGAATGTCATGCACTCTTTAACAACATATGTTTTAGCAATGGATGTGTTTTATTTCTAACAAATCCCTTTAGTGTTCCTAGGAATCTTAACAAATGATTAACCATAATTAGATAGGACATTACTTAGTTAACTTTTAAAAGTGATAGGATAAATTTAAATAATACCTCTTAATTGGATACATCCATCTATACACAACTGGTGCACTAAGTAAGGCTTCATTTGGCAAATGAATAACCAAATGTACCATGACATTAAAGAATGCCGATGGGTATATCATTTCAAGTTTGCATAAGATTAAAGTTATCTCATGACATATCTTCTATACGTCATCCTTATTCAAACTTCGTCTACAAATTTGGCGAAAGAAATCCCCCAACTTTAATAAAAACATCTATCACATCTTTATTCAAGGTAGCACGCGTGCCTATTGGAAGAATGCTTTGTAACAGTATATGACAATCAGATACTTAAGTCCAATAATCTTCCTTTCATCAACATTAACACATCTAGATATATTACATGTGTAACCATCTAGAAACTTCACCTACTTTACAAACTCACAAAACTTCTTCTTCTCATCGGAAGACATTTGATAACATATTGTAGGTTTTGCCATAATAGTTCCATCAGCTACTCTTACCATGTATAATTATTTTCAAATGTTCATATCTTCCAAATCAAACTGAGCCTTAATTGTATCTTTAGTTTTACCTTCAACATTCATCAAAGTACCAAGGATATTGTCACAAATATTCTTTTCTATATGCATGATATCAAGGTTGTGCCTCAATCTTAACTTATGCCAATATGGTAGATCAAAAAGAATGCTTTTTTTATTCCAATTAAACTCTCCTTCCAATCTCGTTCTCCTCTTATTGCTGGGGTGCTTTCCATAACATATATTCTATACATGATATAATTGTTCCACCACATCATCTCCATCTGGTAAGTTAGGTATAGGTCGATGATCACTCTTGTCATCAAACTTTTTGCTTTTTCTACTTACTACTGATTAAAATAAAGTTTCATTAATTACTGTGGCATGACTATGAAATTTAATTAGAATTAAGAGTTTTATGTTTAATTCCTAGGTTGTGACCTCTCTATTACTAAAAGGAATTGAAAGTAAGCATAAGGTTTATGATTAGAATGTTTAAAACTAGCTTGGGAACCTCAACTTGGATTCTTTGATAAGTTCATAATTTATTATATTTTTTGACCTATCGTTATTGCTGAGATATTGAGAGGTACTTAATCATATTCCATCCCGAGGGTGTAGAAGTTTATTGTTTTCTGGTTGTCAATTTTGTTATGGAAAGGGTGCTCACCTTTTTTTTTCTTCAGATTTTTTGATCAGCAATCTTGTTTGTGCGTCAAAGTTTCTACATGTGTTATTATATGCTTGTAGAACCAAAAGAAGTCTATGGCTCTTTATATGTATATTAGAGTTGGATTGTGATTTTTTAACATCTTGAAAAACTGGTCTCCGGGTAGACGTTGACAATATGCTCATAACTTTTTATTTTCGTATCATATACTTAATCCTATGCTTTTGAAAGATTCAAGCAAAAAGGGGCAAAGTATCAAAGAACACATAATTCAGATGTTGACAATATGTTGTAAATTCTAAAAATTAGAAGTCCATGAATGATTTGCTGAGAGTGATTATTGTTGACACGCTACCAGTAACATAAATTGCAAATTATTATTAAACCATCTTTGGGAAAAGAAACCATCAAAAGAAACTTTGCACTTGACTAGTACATTATCCTATGCTTAGTTATCAAAATTTGTGTGGCTTTATTAATAAAAAATCTATTGCACCACCAATAACAATCACATCTCCTCTCTCTACATCACATGCAAATGCTCCATATGTTCCTTTATGATTTTTATTCTCCATTACCAAAGCAATCTTCCTCGTGTTAGTGGTCTCACTTCTTCATATGAAATATGACAAGTTTCAACAAATGCCTTTAGTTTCATTTCTCAAAACGGATTATCCCATTTACATGGTAGACAAAATTCTTTCCCCAGTAAAATTCAATCTCACTTTTTATAAGAATATTGGCATTAATTATCATTTATCGTTAACTTATTGTATATATGACTAGATCCTATTCCATTTCATGAATGTCATGGTTAATTAGTTTCTTATGAAATTCTTCCTAAAAAATTCACAAACTACTCAATTGCAAGTATGGTCTCAAACTCCATAGTTTCTACACTAATGTTACCATCTCAACCTACAAGAACAACTTATCTATGTTAATTTGATGGCAACACATGACAAAGCCCTTGTCCAAGGTACATAATCATATAACAGAAAAGCACACACGTTTACTACCTTCCAAATTGCTATTTTATATTCTCAATATACTAAAAGATCAATATGAGCAAGTTAAATTGGATCAATAGAGCCAAGTCCCTATGTTCAAACTATATAATTAATGTGCTTAGTGACCAGTACTTTATCCTTAAACTACTCTGAACTTTCGTCGAACACTTCAAAGACATGACATATTTATCCCAAATCACCTAAATAAATAATGTCTTTTTCTTTAACATACTGTAACACAATGTAAAGCCAAATACACCATATATAATCAAAACAAACGCAAAAGCACTCTAAAAACCAGATTAAATCGTCGAGTATTTTCTCTTAAAATACTAACATAGTGAACATGACATTTAGCACAGAGCACAAATGTTGAATGACTTACCTCCACCAAAAGACAAATTCCGACTGGAGAAAGCAGAATTGTTTAAGTAAGCGTTCCGCAACGTTTTCTTCAGCAAAACATCACGGTTTGTATTTTACAACGTTTTATTGAAGAAACGTCACAGGAGTAGTCACAAATCCGCGACGTTTTATAGAAACGTTGCAGAAAATTAGCTCTTTTGTGATTTTTTTAAACCAAACGATGTCATTTTTCTCCTGAAGCAAAACGGTTTAAGTAAGCCTTCCACGATGTTTTCTTCAACAAAATGTTGCGGTTTGTATTTTGTGATAGTGACAAATTTGCAACATTTTCTAGAAACGTTGCAAAAAATTGATTATTTTTGTGATGTTTTTTAAACATCACAAAAAGTTTGAACTATTCGTGACATTTTTTTAAAAAACATCATGAATTTTTTGTATTTGTTGTAGTGTGTATCACCATAAGTAAGGCTTTTTTGCATCAACTACTAATCCTTTTAAAAATTTTCTCTACAAGTGGTAAGAAATCCTTATAAGTTAACCTCTTATAAGAAATAAGAACTGTAAGATTGGTAAAAGGAAGCTAATTTTATTGCAATCATGTCAAACTAGTGATCTGAAGAGAAAGACCTACAATAAATAAGGATATAAAAAAGAAAAGATAGTTCTTTAAATCATCTTAAAACACTCATTAAGGTTATAATAGAGTTAGTATCGGTTCCAAATAGAAGCAATAAATCATCTATAAAAAAGAGATTATGAACTTTAAGCTTCTTGCATTCAAAATGATATTTAAAGCTCCTTTTCTACTCTATAACTTGATTCATAAGTCTTGATAAGACTTCCAAGCCCATAGTGAAGAAGTAAGGAGATGTTGATTTGCCTTGTATGAGCCCTTTAACACTATTAAAGAATATAGTAAGCTCACTATTAACCAACATACTATAGGATATAATGAAAATGTAATGAGAAACACAATAAACAAAATTTGGAGTGCTTTCTAACCTATTTTTTGAAAAATTCTCATACTAGTAACACATTATCACCAATAAATCTTCCTGAAAAAAAAAGACATTTTAGGATTGGCTAGTCAAAGGTTACAACACTTACTTGAGATTATAAATAAGAATTTTTGCAATTATCTTATAAATTATGTCAATGCAAGATATAGGCCTAAAGTCTTTTAGAGTATTATGATTAGGAATCTTCGATTTTAAGGAGATAAAAGTTTTGTTTATTTATCTAAGCATGAAACCATTATTAAAATAACTTTGACATAGCATTAGTACCCAAATGCTTCAATAAATACCATGACTTATGGAAGAAAAGAGCATTGAAATCATCTAGACTTAGGGCCTTATTTAGATAAAGAGCATAAAGAACTTATCTATTTCAGAAGTTGTAATAAGTCTGATTAACAATTCTACATCAATTGAAAAAAATTTATCAGTAATAAAGGATTATAGCAATCAAACTAAGGAGGAGCAATTTGATGAGCACCTAAAGAACTTGTTGAAAAGATCATAAGTTGCCTCCAAAAGATCATATTAAGATGAGACATTAGACCTAACATGTCCTTTACTCGAAGAATTGATTCTATTATGATTCGTTCTTCATATCACAAATTTATGAAAGAATAAGTATTCTATCACTAATTTAAAGTCAATGAATCATTGATCTTTTCTGGGAAAAGGAAAAATTGATCTCCACAGCTTGTACATAATCAAATAAAGTCCTCTTTCATCCTATTCTAATAAGATATTAAGTGGATATTGATAAATCAATTATTGTACCTTATCCAGCTTTTGTTTAACTAACTAACAACAACTAGAGTATCATTATATATCCTCATTTTTAGTAATTTGAAATCCTTCTTAGGCTATATTTGGTTAGAAGTAAGATTTTTAACGGAATGGAATGGAAAGGTTTATAATAGAAGAGAGTGTAAATGAATGTAATATCAAAAAATTGTTGTTTAGGAGGAATGGAAGGTGATGCGTGCATAGAAGGAGATTAATCTTGATATAATTCGACAGCCTTTAAACAATGTAGATACTCAAGGTTTTCGATACTTTTCTAGACCTTAAGGATCATTGTTGTCCAAGCAACATCGACCTAGAACTAAACCAAGAAAATTGAACTAAAACAATATGCCACATTTGAGATTAATTGATAAGTAGAGTTAAGGTTCGTGGAACAATAAGAACATGAAGAATCCTCACAAAGCTCTCAAACTATAAAAAGTCTGTCCTCAAAATAATAAGAAGGAATCTATTTATAGTTGCCTAAATAACTCAAAATTAGGCCAACATCCCTGGCCTAAATAGGAAAAATAATACTATCCGAATCATCCTAAAAATAGTAGGAAAATAGTCTAAAGAAAAAAAGGCTAGGCATTGCGCTTGGTCTAGCGCGCCTGGCGTGCGTGCCTAGCATTTGACCTACTGGAAACTAGCATTCATGCCTAGCATGCACACCCATCAAAGGTTGTTCGAGCCCAGTGCTTCGCTCAAATTGATAAACTAAAGTTGTGAGTATCTTGGTTCTTCCAGAGTCCATCATAAATCACGTAAGCTATGAATGAATTTAATACGACCTTGAATCTTTTAAGTTTAGTCCGACTTGTGGGGCTAAGAGGCAACATCAAGTCTCAATTAGCACCACATTGATCTCAATGTATATCAATACATCTATCATATGCAGCCTTGCTCACATAAGCCCCTCCTTCGTCGAAAAGATTCATCCTCGAATCTGCATCTATATCAAATGGAGACAAGTCAACAACATTAAAAGTAGCAGACACATTGTACTCACCGTGCAAGTCAATTTTATAGGCATTATTGTTGATCTTTTCCAAGACTTAAAAAGGACCATCTCCTCGTGGATCAAGCTTGGACCACCTTCTCGTGCAATTCTTGAACCAACTCAAATTTTTCCCTATCATAACACGCAACAAAGTCCCTAACGTTTGACTCACAACTTTCGTTTGCCCATCTATTTATGGGTGACAAGTAGTAGAAAACAACAACTTCGTTCCCAATTTCCCCCACAAAACATGCCAAAATTGACTCAAAAACTTGATGTCCCTATCCGAAACTATTGACCTAGGAATACCATGCCATCTCATATCTTTAAAGAACAAATCAGCAACATACACAGCATCATCAATTTTTTTGCAAGCAATAAAGTGAGTCATCTTAATAAATCTGTCCATAACAACAAAAATGTTGTCTACAGCCGCTTTTATCTTCAACAACCCTACAACAAAGTCCATAGATCCAAGGGTGACTAGGTACGGGTAAGGGCATGTATAGGTCGTGAGGGTTGGTGGTCAATTTAGCTTGCTTATAAGCAATGCAATAGGCACAAATGCGTTCTACATCGTTTTGAATTCCCGGCTAGTAAAAGTGCTCATGTAATATGTCCAAGGTCTTAGCGACACCAAAGTTCCCCATAAGTCCTCTACCGTGGGCTTTAAGCACAAATAATTCACGCAATGAACAATTAGGCACGCATAAACATTTCTTGCGATATAAATAACTATCATGTCTAAAGTATTTCTTAAAAGCACCATGTTTATAGGCAACATAGACATTAGCAAAGTCTATGTCATTCGTATACAACTCTTTAAGATGCTCAAACCCTAAAAGTTTTGAAGTAAGAGTTGAGATTAAGGAATACCTGTGTGATAAAGCATCGATAACCACCTTCTCCTTACCTTACTTGTAGTGCAACATAGAAAGGTTTCCAAGAACTCCACCCAAGTTAAATGTCGCTTGCTCAATTTACTTTGTCCCTTCAAGTGCTTAAGAGTCTCGTGATCGGTTTTGATGACAAATTCCTTTGGTTGCAAATAATGTTGCCATGTTTCCAAAGCTCGCACCACTATATAAAGTTCTTCGTCATATGTTGGACAATTGAGTTACGCTCTACTAAATTTCTCGTTGAAGCACGCAATAAGCCTATTTTCCTACATTAAAACAACACCTATATCGATCCCAAAGGTATCACATTCTACTTTAAAAACTTTATCAAAATTAGGCAAACACAACATAGGTGCAGTATCTAACTTTTGTTTCAATAAGTTAAATGCATGCTCTTAATCTTTTCCCCAACTAAAACCCTTCTCCTTTTTGACAACTTCAGTCAAAGGGGTAGCAACGATGGAGAAGTCTTTCACAAACTGCCGGTAAAAGATAGCTAAGCCATGAAAACTCATCACATCTGAAACACTCTTTGGTGTTGGCCAATCTCGAATGGCCTTCACCTTCTCCTCATCTACCTCAATCCCCTTCGAGCTCATATTAAACCCCAATAATACCAATTTATCAATGCAAAAAGTACACTTCTTAAGCTTTGCAAACAACTTCTCACGTCTCAAAGTATCAAGCATACAACATACATGCTCCACTTGATCATTCAAAATAATGTTATACACAAGTATATCATCAAAGTACACAACAACAAATTTACCCAGGTAATCATGCAAGACATGGTTCATTAATATCATGAAAGTACTCAATGCATTAGATAAACCAAATGACATAACTAATCACTCATACAAACCATAAATGTAGTTTTCCATTCATCCCTGGGTTTCATACGAATTTGATGATAACCACTTTTTAGATCAATCTTGGTAAAAACACATGCATCATGTAACTCATCCAATATATCATTAAGTCAAGGAATAGGATGTCGATACTTTACTGTGATCTTATTGACATCTTGACAGCCTACACACATGTGCCAAGATCCATCCTTCTTCAACACTAGTAGAACCGGAATAATACTAGGACTAAGACTTTCATGCATGTGGCCCTTTGCAAGCAATTCATCTACTTGTTGTTGAAGCTCCTTCATTTGCTATAGATTACTCCTATAGGCTAGCCTACTTGGAATTTGTGCTCCTGGGACAAAGTCAATTTGATGCCCTATACCTCGCAAAGGGGCAACCCTTTCAGCATTTCCTCTAGGAAAACATCCTCATATTCCTACAAAAGAGACTTAAAAGCACTTGGAAAAGATTCATCAATAAGGTTAGGATCCCAAAAGTAAACAATCCTTATATCTAATCGTAATCAATGCTCTCTTTGTTCCATATTCTTTCCTTAAGTCTTTTTACACGCATATAAGCTCACCTTCTTTTCTCTCAATTCTCTCTTGTTTCCCCTCCTTACACTTTTCTCTCCTGCATATCTCTCATTCTTTTGCTCAATTGTGCTTTCTCTCTCTGATGAGCCATTACCTCCTTTCTTTTCGACTTTTTGTCCCTCTTTATTTTTTTGCTCCTCACCACCCAAACCCAATCTTCCTTTCAAGGCTTGAATTTGGTCCAAGTAAATTTCTTGTGGAGACAATGGTTCAAGAATGAAATTTCACCCTTTGAACTTGAATGAGTACTTATTGATGTATCCGTCATGGTTAGCTCAATAATCAAATTGCCACGGTCTTCCAAGTAGAACGTGATCAGCTTGCATAGGTACCACATCATAAAGAACCTCGACCTCGTACCACCCAATGGAGAAAGATAGTAACACTTGTTGGTCACGCTAACTCCCCCATTGTCATTGAACCACTGCAAGTGATATGGTTCTGAGTACTTTACAACCGTTAACCCTAGCAACATTAGTGCAACTCCCTCCATCAATGATCAAGCTATAAACTTTACCACCAACTAAACATCGTGTATGGAATAAGTTCTCATTGGTCTAACATTTCAGTCCTATGACGAACACTAAGCACCCTCCTAACCATGAGAGTTTTTCCTTTAATAGCCCGTTCTACACAAGTTTCCTCTTCGTCTCCCTCCGAAACGTCATCCTTAAAACATTCCTTATCATCATCGAATTCAATCAACTCATCATACCTCAAAACCATGGCCCTCTTATTCAGAAATTGGGAGGCAATGTGACCAGTTCTAAGGCATCGAAAGCATTTAATTGAAGAATGTTTGCTAAAAGAAGCTTGAGTGTTAGGAGTATTTGATGTGCCTTTAGTTTTTGGAGGAGTTTGGTTCGGTTTCTTAGATTCCAGCCCCTTTCCTTTTGGATTCTCCTGTTTTTACGGCCAATTTGAGTTCCAATTTGAAGTAGAACCTGTCCCACTCTTTGCTATCCCATGAGACGTAAGTTACCTCTCAACCTTCATTACCATGTCCACCATCTCTTTAAGGTCGGTGTAGCTATGCAAATCGACCATGTTGGCTATTTCTCAGTTTAAATTGCTTAAGAATCGAGCCATTGTGTCCTTGGGGTCCTCCTCATAATTAGCTCTTATCATTGTGGTTTTCATCTCCTTATGATACTCCACAGTCCGATTCCCTTGTGTTAGGCATTGGAGCCTTTGATGCATCTCTCAGTAGTAATAAGATGGAACATACCACTTTTTCATGGTCACTTTCATTTCAGCCCAAGTACTTATGGGTTCCTCCCTATTTCTTCTCGTAGAAATCACCATTCGATCCCACCAAATTAGTGCATAATTAAAAAATTTAACGTTTTACCTTCTTTTCCTTATCCACCTTTTGTTCCCATTCAAGGTAGAGCTCCGAATCATTCTTTACTTTGCACCTATTTGGTTCATGTTGGAACCCCTCCCCGATGAGTCGCGGGCCCGACGTCCTACGTGACATCTGGCCGCGCTTCCCATGAGAGAGGGATTCCTCACCACTGAAATTTCCTCAAATCAGACTTAATTTAACGTCATCCGAACAAATCTTGATAAATTTACCCTAATTATCCTCCAATAAAATTAATCTGCTTAAG
>JANVCQ010000015.1:0-23803 GCA_025531925.1 Erythroxylum plowmanianum | reverse complement strand
ATTGTTTGGATTAACTGTGATGATTTATTTTTGTGTCACTAATATAATGAGAATTGTGACAATTTAGTACCTACATAATTAAATTGTCAAAATTTCTTTTATCACTATCACTATGCTCATAGTTATTTGTAATTTTAGTGACAAAAATTTTTGTTGTCACTTGATCAACTTTTGGTTACAAAAGTTTTTTTATTTGAGAAATTAAATAATTTCATTAAAAATTGGAGAAGTTACATCTAGATGGCTAACCATCGTGTATAGCCCCATTTTACTCACTTGATACACGAAAAGAGTTGAAAAATGAAAACGTTTACAAAAGGCAGCTTTAGACGATTTAGGGTAAAACTAATTTTGCCTTTCTCGAATATTCGATCTGTTACTCAATTAAGGAGGATGATTTTGATACTCTGAAGGCAACGCTTGTGAAGATCCAAGGGATTCCTCTTCTCAGTCTTGTTCTTAGTAGGTATTTAGGTCATATTTGCATTCATTTTGCATATTCATTCATTCATTTTAGTAACATTTTTAGGTTAATTTATTTATTTTCATTGAGTTATTTATTTGTTTTATTTTTCTTGTTTCTTCGTAGAGAGCATGAAGTTTGGCTTCAAATCACACCTAATCTACCATGGAGAAAAATTTAGAATGAAGAAGTTTGCCTTGCAATTTGATCATTAAGAAGTCTGGAAATTTTTGTAAGCCTGGCAAATACATCAAGAAACAACTTACCAGCTGGGAATCATAAAATACACAACAGCTGGCAAGTTAAAAGAATGCACTCACAAAACGACACAGTAGAAGGTCCAAAAGAAGAGTCCAAAATGTAGTGGACTGGGGGATGTTAGAAGGGGGAAAAATGTTTTAACGTGTTAGGTTTTAATTGGGGAGAAGATCTGGACGCCGCAGCTCCAAGACTTGATGCAAGGAGAAGTGACATATGGAGAAAACCTGGACGTCACAACTCCAAGACCTGGATGCACAACAACGACTTGATGTAGGGTATGGGAACAAAAACGAAAAAAGCAGCAGATTGGAGAAAGGAAGAAAAGACGCAGGCGAGAAACAGAACCAAGACAAAGTGATGCCGCAACTGCCAGCATCATTTTCAGATCTACGTTTTTGAAGTTTTTGTTCAAGATTCACCAGACCTGGGTAAAACTAAACCCATCTTTCTCGCGACTTCGGTTCTTTACCCAATTCAGACGAGCGATGATTTTGAGCTGCGACTGGCAATGAGGATAGACACTGGAGGCGGTGTTGCCTCCGAGGGATAGCAAGGTCTTCAAACTTCCTCCAATCGATTCTTCTTCACAAGTAATCAGTCTCTCTCACGTCTATTATTTAGCGATTAGGGTTACTTCTGATAAATTACTTCATTTCCAGGAGACTCTTCGTGACTTCCAGGTGGCTCCAATGGTCATTTTGTTCACCAAACTTCTTCCAGCCAACTGTATTCCCCAGGTATTCCTCTCCTTCTCGGACTTCTTTTAGAGATTAGGGTTTAATGAATCTCTAAGAATTTCTTTTGTTTGGAGATGGAAGGCCCTTCGATGACAATCTGAAGAGGAGGCAGAGTAGGATTCAGGTTAGATCTTGTCTATTTCTTCTTCCATAAACCTCTGTTGTCGAATCTTGTATTGCTGAACTAATTTCCTGTTCCTGATTTGTTTCCTAATAGGAATACCTGGGCTTCAAAAACCTTCTCAAACAGAGAATGGGCTTGTTTTATGTTTGTTACTTTCATTTCTTATGGTGGGTTAATTTTTCCATCTATGTTTTTCTATTATCTCAAGGATTTTTTTGGTTTGTATATTATCTCTGCTTTTTTACTTTTGCAGCATAAGAGATCAAAAATTGATGACATTGGTGCCATAAAGGTAGCAGGCTAACATGTATGGCATATTATTTCGACTGAAATGGTTGTCAAGAGTTTGGAGGGAGTTTTTGCTTGTAGTTAACTAGGAATATGGAGGTAAATCCTATTTCTTTTAGTTTGCCTTAATCTATTTGAAGTCACGATATATGATCTCTTGGATGACAAAGTGCTAATTAAATATACTTAAGAATAGGGCAAGTAGGCTTCATGTTTCAGGCGATTTTGCTTTAGGTTTGATTGGTTGTCTTCATTGTCCAAATGTCACTTGCTGTTTGGTTAATGTTTGTGTTTGTGTTTGTGTCTCCATGCCATTCTCTATCTTAATGTCTTTTTGGAAGTGGATGTTCGTTGGGCCATTGGTTATTGTTCTGCTTAATGAAACTGTATTTCATTTCCATTGAAGTCATTTAGTGGCACTGCAGGTCTTAATTAAGCTACGGAACAACGTTGAATTAATCATCCAATTTGAAATACGTTTATAAAACCAAAATGTGTACCAAATTACTTTCTGAGCATAATCACAATTGACCTTCTGTTGAAGTACTTCCATTGTGGTCCAGTCCCTTTATCATGTACAGCAAGTTTTGAAATATATTGAACTCAAAATTTAATATTGCAGATGAACAATGGAAATTCCACACCTATAAGAATTATAGATGTAAAATTTAGCTTGATGACTTGGGCCATGTGTAATATATCTGCGAAACATCATAGTGAAATTTTCTTATCAAAATGAACTAAACTACTTCCTCATTTTCCTTTCATTTAAACTTAATACTTATTGGTGTTCCAAAAGTCCCAGTTGAAATCATGGGAAAGACAAACTTTCAGCTATTAATGTTAGATTGATGCTTGGAATTTTTTTGGAAAGAATATAAAAAGTGAACTAGAAATTGAGCTTTTGTTGGTCTTTAGTGATTGAAAGGTGAAGTTTGCAAAATTTTGGGTATTCTATTGTTCCAAATGTCCTACCTTCATTGACTCTATCATACATGTGAAGTTTCTCAATACACATTGGTTACTTATGGTGGAATAAGCTCATCTTGTTTCCATTACCAAGTTGCCTTTGTCTGTTGATTTTAATCTTTCCTACATGCTTAATTCTTATTTGATAATGCTTTACCACAAATTCTACTGCAGAAGCTTATCAGAATTCTGGATGGTGAGTCTAGTTCAAGTGGTTTGCATGAAAACACTTTCCTTCTTATTATGGGCGACCATGGACAAACCCTGAATGGTGATCACGATAGAGGAAGCGCTGAAGAGGTATATGATTTAACTTTCTGAAGTTTAATTTGGTTTCATTCTTTGTTTCCTTTGTAACAAAATTACATGTTGTAGGTTAAAACATTAATGTTCGGCACTAGTTTTAAGAAATCTTCCTATCTGCTTCCATCTAACTTTGATACCTCTTCTTGTGCTCCCAATTTGGTATTGCCTGCTCTTTAAATGATTTTGCATTCGCTGTTAATTTCAAGACATCCTTCTTTTCATAACCTTCTGTCATTTCGCAATTTTCTGTTGTAGGTGAAAAGATACATTGATGCCTACTCAGCCTCTTCAGTTATTGGGTTTTACTAGTGAAGATTTGTTACACATATCAGATGTATATGATAAGGCGTCAGTGATAAATTTATTGTAACATGTATTATGTATTTAGTGACAACATTATTGTAATATATAACTTTCATACTTGTGACGAAATCTTTTACATAATATAGACACTGATGCAAATTTCTTTCATAGATAATGTAATTTTGTTGATGAATTGATAGTTTCATTTGTGATAATAATAAACATAGTTAGTGAAAATACTTTTTGTAAGAACCAGTTTTCATTTTTATGATGAAATAATGTTGACACTTTTTTATTAAAATATTAGCGACCAAGAAGTAATGGACACTGATAAAAAATTATTAGTGACAAATATTATGTCAGTATTTATAATTATTTTAGTGGCGATAATGTTATAACAATAAAATTAAGTACTGTTACGACTTTATTCGTCACTACTTTATATTATTTGTGTCAAAAAACTTGTCATAAATACGTAAAGTTGCTGTGACCATATAGTGTTGTCACACATTCCATAGGTTTTAGTGTTGGCATTTTTTTCATCATATAATGAAGTATTGTTACAACTTTATTCGTTACTATTTTATATTATTTGTGTCAACAAACTTGTCATAAATAAGTACAGTGGTTGTGACCATATAGTGTTGTCACACATTTGACAGGTTTTAGTGTCGCCAATTTTTTCACAATAAGATGGAGAACTGTTACGACTTAATTCGTCACTACTTTATATTAGTTGTGTCAACAAACTTGTCACAAACATGTAAAGTTTGTGACCATATAGTTTTGTCACAAATTTCACAAGTTTTAGTGTCAGTATTTGTGTCACAAAAATGTTGCATAATAGTGACCGTATCTTAAATTAGTCACTATTTCATCAGTGACGGAGGTCTTTGTGACGGTAAGTGACGACTTCAAAAATTGGACACTATTAATAATAGTGACTAATATTACTGCTTTTACTGACAACTTTTACTTTCACTAAAAATACAATTTATTGTAGTGTTTGAATGGCTTCAATTCTCATGTTTGGATAGGTAAAATTGAGGATCTACTCTTTGTCAAAGGTTGTCATGATCTTGTCTTTGCCACTGAAAAGCCAGAAGGTAAAAGTGATGATGAATGGAATTTGCTCCATCGACAGGGATGTGGTATTATTAGACAATAAGTAGATGACAATGTTTATAACCTCATTGTTAATAAAACTTATGCATGCATATTGTGGATAAAGCTAGAAGAATTATATGCTAGCATGACAGGGAATAATAAAATGTACCTGATAAAGCAAATGATGTATGAGATACCAAGATGGTACTCCGATGCATGATTACATGAATACATATCAATGAGTCATTAACTAGTTGGCAAGTACAGACATCAAGTTCGAGGAAGAGGTATAGGCTATGATGTTTCTTGGTTCTTTGTTAGATTCTTGGGAGACTTTTAAGAGCTCACTTACAAATTCAACCATAAGTTCTAAAATTTCCTTAACTATGGATTAAGTCAAGAGTGCAACCCTGAATGAAGAGACGAGAAGAAAGGCGCAAGGTTCCTCTTCACATTCAAAAGTCCATATTACATAAAATAGGGGGAGAAGTCAAAGTATAGTTCTAAAGAACAAAGATAAAAGCATAAGCAATTTCACGAGGTAAATATTCTAATGTTGAATGTTATCATTGTGGTCAGAAAGGGCATGTCAAGAAATTCTATAAAAAATTGAAATGGGAGAACAGAAAGAACAAGGGAAAAGAGAAGTAGAATAATGATGATGGTGACAATAATACACAGTGGGTGACAACTGTTGTCAAGCAGGATACTAGTTGGGTGATTGACACAGGTGCTACCATACATGCTACTTCATACAAGCATTTCTTCTCTTCTTATAGATTAAGTGATTATGGTCTTGTAGGAATGAGTAATGATGGTATGACTAGAGCTATCGGTAGTCGTGATGTGTGTTTACAAAATAATAATAGGTTAGTTCTCAGAAATATGTGACATGTTCCTAATATACGGTTGAATATTATCTTTGTTGATTAACTTGAAAAAAAAGACTTTGGAAGTTCCTTCAAGAATGGCTAGTGGAAAACCACTAATGGTAACTTGAATGTAGCAAGAGGCCAGAAGCGGTCAAAATTGTACCTTATGTCAGCAAAGGTTTTCAGTGATGATGTCAACGCAGTTCAGAGCGAGGAAACAGTTACTTTGTGGCATAAAACGCTTGCTCACATAAGTGAGAAAGGTATGTCTTTGTTAGCTAAACAAAATCTCTTATGAGGTGTGAAAAAGGCAAAGCTCGAGAAGTGTAGTGATTGCTTAGCAGGCAAGCAAACTAAAGTCGCCTTCAAGAGTCATCCTCCTTCAAGGAATTCATAGGTATTAGAGTTGGTGCATTTTAATCTGTGTGGTCCTATAAAGATGCAGACACTTGGTGGTGCTAGTTACTTTGTGACATTCATTGATGATCATTTAAGGAAAATCTGGGGTTATGTTTTAAAGTCCAATAATCAAGTTTTAGATTTGTTCAAGCAATTCTAGGCTTTATTGGAGAGAGAGATAGGAAAGAAGTTGAAATATGTCCGAACAGATAATAGTGGTGAGTACATTGGCTCATTTGATGAATACTATATATCTCAGGGTATTAGACATGAGAAGACCCCTTCGAAGAATGGCTTCGCTGAGAGGATGAATAGAACATTGGTGGAGAGAATAAGATGTTTACTATCACACGCCAAGCTACCACAGTTATATTAGGGTAAGGCTTTACATATAGTTATTCATGTTGTTAACGTCACACCTAGTGTTCCTTTACAGTTTGATGTACCGAATAGGGTATGGTCAGGAAAAGGTATTTCTTATGATCATCTACGAGTGTTTGGTTGCAAGGGTTTTGTGCACATTCCCAAGGATGAGAGGTCTAAGTTTGACTCAAAGACACAACAATATGTGTTTGTTGGTTATCGTCAGGATGAGTTTGCTACAGGTTTTGGGACCCATTTGAGAGGAAACTCATCAAAAGTCATGATGCTATGTTCATAGAAGATCAAAGCATTGAAGATATTGATAGATCAAAGAACACATTTTTAGGATCAATGATGGTGTAGCTGACTTGGATCCATTTCCTTTGATTGCAGCCTCGTAAGAGGCTAAGGTTGATCTTCAACATAATATGTTTGATGAAGATGGTGTAAATGAGCCCGTACAGGTTGAAGCGTATGGTGTTGATCATGTTCAAGTAGCGGAACCAAAAGCTTTAACAAAAGTTTCACTTAGAAGATCCAACAGAGTTAGACATCCTTCCACACGATATTCTGTCCATGAGTATGTGTTATTGACTGACGGGGGAGAACCTGAGACTTATGAAAAGTTTATAAAAGATGAGCACAAAAAGGAGTGGTTTCAGGCTATGTAAGACGGGATGAGTTCCTTGTAGCAGAATCATACTTACAATCTAGTAAAGTTACCTAAGGGAAAGAGAACTTTGAAGAAAAAGTGGGTGATAGGAGTGAATTATCTTATATTTTCTTATGCATTTCAATGTCATTTCAATCCTATTATTGTGTTTAAATACTTAATTTGTGTTCATTTTATGTTTACATATAGATTAAAGGTTTGAACACAAATATATGCGAAAAGGAAGAAGAATAACTCACTCACAACATCCATGCAAGATAGTGATTTAATTGACAACACATGTTGGAGGCATAAGGAAGTAAAAATTCATCACTTACGTGCATGTTTTTGCATGTAAGAATGTGATTTAATAGCAGCACAACAGAGGATGATGGACGGTAGAGTTTAATGGATAAAGGAGCAGTACACGCCAAAGAAGCAAAGCTGCAGCGTGAGGTTTTAATAAGTGAGTTCATGGACCATAACATTAATTTGTCACATTAGAACAACAAGAGCAGTAGAAACTTGCATGCAAACGCTATTCACGTAGACGTTATTTACATGAACAACGTTTATGCAATTAACGCAACACGTAACCATGTTCCACACCAAAACGACTATGCACAAGAAATGCAAACGTAGCAGAAGTGTGGGGTTATTAAGGGGCATGAATAGTAAATTGGACTAATAATTAAATCAAAAAATCAAGAGACAATAGAGTAGAGAGCATCTGCGGTAGCGTGAAGGATGAATAGTGGGGGTGGACCAATAATTAAATGAGAAATAGGGAGCATGTCAAAAACGTAGCGGCTGGAAAGAAATACACAAACCAAACGGCAAAGCATAAAGCTAAGGTAGTGGAGCCAAAGCGTAGACGTACAACGACACACCAAAAATGACAGTGCAGGAGGACAACAAAGGAATGAAACACAAGCGTTTTCAAGACTTTGGATGCTTTTTAAATGAAAACGTAGAGAAGCAGCGGGGGATTTAAAACGTGAACAGTAACATGGACCAAGCATTAATTCGTCACATCAATCAAGAATCGAACAGGAGGCGCACTAGCGTGGGATAGGGCAGAAGCAATGACCAAAGAAGCAACGCACCAGTTGGAAGACAAGGAGCGAAAAGCAGTAGTACAGTGAGAACAAAATGTTAGCAGAAGAAGACAACAAAGTTGGGCCAACATGCAAGCAACATGTGTGTGTTTCATGCACTCACACACGTTGAACAAAAACAACAAAGCAGCAGCTGGAGGCATGAAACAAAACGCATGCAGTAGGTGGATCAAGGGGCACCAAAACGCAGCAACATTAGCCAACATAAAACGCAGTTGCACATCAGTAAAGGAGAGCATGGGTTTAAAAAGAGTTGAACAGTAAAGTGGACCGAAAATTATTTCAAAAAAATGAGAGCACAGTAGCGGTAGCGTGGAGAAGGAAAAGAAGAGAGAGCAGAGAGGGAGGCGTAGGGGGCAAGAAGCAGAGATTATTGTCACAGCTTCAACACTTTTTTGGCAAGGTGGCGACTTGAAGCTAACTTTCTAGGAGAGGCTCTCGACTGTAGAGACAACGACAACGTTATCTTCACTCCATTTTGCCTTAGCTTTTTCATTAGTTTTTAGCTATATTCGATTGTTAATTCGTTACTCTCCATACGTAGCTATTTTCTTTCGGTTTCACTACTTTATTTTTATATGTCTGAATCTCTTAATATTCATTCAGTTGGTTTAAAGCTTTCTTATTGTTAATCATGTTTTTACATATTCTAGGATATTTAGAATGAATGTTTAATGGATTTTATAGTTGAAATTCATGAATTTTGTAAGGAACCTTTATGTTGGAACAGTGGATGCTTTATTCCTTCAAATTTCCTGCTTTAATCTTGATTGTTTGAGTTTATTTATGTGATTTCTTTTCAGATATGAAATTTGTGGGTATTTAAATGTTTAATGGTTTATGTTATGGGTTTTTGCTTATTTGTGATGCTCTTGGTTAATTTGTGCTTAAATTAATTTGGGTTTTTGTGTAAGTTGTATGTGATGGAATTTTCATTTTAATGCAATTAGTTTAGAGTTTGTAATTTGGGGTATGATTAGTTATTTGTTAGCATAAAGAGTTTTGATTTCTATTAAGTTAGTGTTGAATTTCAGTTTTTATCACTTCATTTATCATTTCCAGCCTTGGTTTTATTTAATTAAGTATGAGTTTTGTTTATTTAATGTCTATTATGCTTAATATGAATATGCGTTGCTAGACTACTTAGGGGTTTGGAGATATTTTAAGGATGAAGGGATGAAAATTGTGAGAATGCAGTTGAACTTGTCTTGAATTGGTGCTTATAGGTCTAGGTTGGTTTGGGATTTAGGATAAATGTCATGAATTAGGAATTGCTTAAAGGCTTGATCACCCTCTTTCTAATTCGAAGGCTAGGGATGAGCGTGTAATATGTAATAGTCCATAGTGATTCCCGGAAATAGCAATAGGTTAGTTGAACTTATCAGGATACTTAATCAACTAATCTAGGATCTCATACCTTTAGGTTACACCTTTCGAGCTTATAAGTGGGTGACCTAAGTTAGTTGTTTCTTAGTACTTAATGCATCTTTGCTATTGAACTTAGAGAGCCCATTCTAGGTTATAGTGGAGATTGGGACATTTCTAGAGCTTATTAGTTTTGCCTATTTAGAAAAATTAAAGGTTCGAGAGCTTAATCGAGTCCATAGCCTAACACCATAATGAGAGTACCTTTTATTTAGATTTAAGGATCAATGAATATTTCGAAATCCCGAAGATATCTCCAACCCATTTCTTTACCAATGTTATTAATATTTCTAAATTTGCTTTGTGTTTGTCTTTTGTTTATGTTCTTTGCATCTTAATTGTCTCTTTCATCATTTCAAGGTGTTTTATTTTCTTTTGTTTGTAAAATTTGAAATAGTATTTGCATCCCAGCTCTCTGTGGTTCGACCCTAACTCGTCATTTACTGCATAGTTTGGTAGTTAGAAATTTATTATTTGGTAGTTAGCGATAGACTATCAGTGGTTGTTTACTGTGAAGCAAGAATAACATACTTCACATCCACAGTACAAAACCATACTGGCTGTGAAAATGTCATCCATTAGAGTTGTTATTGGGTTAATAGCAAATCTTGATTTGGAGGTCAAGCATATTGATGTGAAAATTGCATTTCTTCACAGAGAACTGGAAGAAGAAATTTACATGGAGCAACCAGAGGGTTTCATGGTGCAAGGTAAAGAAAACTATGTCTGTAGATTGAAGAAAAGTCTTCACGGTTTGAAACAAGCACCGAGGCAATGGTATAGAAAGTTTGAGTCTCTTATGAAGCAACAAGGCTACAAGAAGACTACTTCAGATCGTTGTGCGTTTATTCGTAGATTCTCTTATGATGACTGTATTATTCTATTTCCTAATTATTTTATTGGGTGCTGCATTAGATTATTTTATTGCCTAATTATTTCTTAAAGGTTTACAAAAGTAGGGACAATTAATTTATATCTGGGGTTGTGCATAACACATTGTTATTGTATCGACTAATTGGTGGGTCACTTCTGCTGCATCTATCGGCATTTCTCCCATCAAGAGACTGTGTAGAGAGTTTGTATTATTTAATGAATAATTTATACTTGTATAAAGCTTATATATACATACAAAGAATGACTATAAAGGGAAACAAAATTATTATCGAAACGTGCATTATTAAGATGAGAATATTTACATATATTTTCATGATGACGAAAATATTCAAAGTGCACAAATTAGGGAGAATGACTGAGCTAAAAATCTGGAGAAATCTTCTTTTGATTTTCATGTGATATTAACCCTCTTAAGCTTATGAGTAAATTTAGAGACTGCTAATACTTTCATCAAGACATCAATAATTTATTCTATGGTAGGAATATGTTGAACAAAGAGAGCATGATTGGTAACTAAATCTTGAACAAAGTAGATCAATCTCAATATGCTTGGTTTAAGTATAAGAGACTAAATTAATAGTAAGAAATGGAGCTCCTAAGTTGTCATACTATAGTGTAGGTTTAAGGTAAGGTTATCTAATTTCTCTAAGTAGCTAGATGATCTAGCAAAGTTTAGCAACTGCAAGTGTAATGCTTCTATATTGAGATTTTATGCTAGACTGAGCAACATTAGATTGTTTTTTGGTACTATAAGAGATATATTTTGATCATAAATAAATGAAAAAATTAAAGGCTGAGCAATAAACATTAGGATAAATAGCCTAATTGGCATCACATTAGGCATTGAGTATGAGGTTATTAGCTTTGGTAAGGTGTATTCCATATAAAGTCGTAGATTGTAGGTATTAGAGAATCTATTTAATCACGGTCTATTGAATGTTGATAGGGCAATAGAGACATTGTGAAACTTTATTTACAACAAACTGATTGTTAGTGCGAGAGAGATAAAGGTATTGAAAGGCATCAATAATGTTGCAGTATTCAATGGGATTAGGTCTGCCATGATTTTTAAATAGAGGTAGGATACGAGTCATAGGTGTAGGAATAAGTTTAGAAGAATCAAAGTTGGTGTATATGAGAATGTCTTTAGTGTATTTGGTTTAGGAAAGAAATAGGTCATCAGAGGTTAGAGTGGCTTTAAAACAAAGGAAGCATCAGAGAGGGCCAAGGTCTTTGATGGAAAAGGTGATATTAATGACATGTACAAGTAAATATATAAGGGTTTATGAACAATTGATAGTTAAGATGTCAATCAAATATACAAGAATATAAGTAGTGTGAGTGGTGGTCGAATAACTAAAGAGGGAGATGTCATATTTAGAAGGAGTGAAATGAAGCTTTACAAGTTTTTTACTTAAATGATGAAGCCAAGCATATAGGGATTATTTAAGACCATGAAGAGCTTTTTAAAGATGACATGTACAATGAGGATAATGAGACTTGGTAAAATTATAAAGTTAAGCTATATAAATAGGTTCTTATAAGTTATCGTGACGAAAGACATTGTGTGTCTCCAATTGGTGAATGGATCACTTGTTTATTAGACCAAGAGTGAGGATAATGTGTACAGTTGTGGGTTTGATGACAGGACTAAAAGTGTTAGTGCGATCAAAACTTGAAGACTAATGGTAGTTCAAAAATCCCATTTACAGTTAATAATACCAACATTAAGCAGTGGAGGAATAAGGGTCTAAGTCAGGTTGCGATAAAAAGCGATGAACCCATTAAGTATGGCTTGACACCAATATGAAATTGTATTTTCTTAGGTGAAAGAGGTGGAGTTAGGGTCATGAGTGTGTTAAAAGACGTAAGATAGTTAGAAAAAGATCAAGGAACATACATTTTATCACGAGTTCTAGTAATTATAAAGTGTCATGATGTAAAGGGTAAATAGTTGGATGTATGTAAAAATGATGTATTTAAGGATGTTTGATGGGTTAAAGTAAGTGGGTTGAAAGGCATAGGAACGATTACTTGAAATGGTGGTATGATAGGGATGGTAAGGAAATGGGTTTTATAAAGGAAAGTAGTTTCAATGAAGTGAATATGGTGAGAGAAGATTAGTTAATGAGTTTGAGAATCAAGGTATTGATAGCCTTTGTATGCATGGGAGTATCGTAAGAAAATGCACAATATGGATTTCAATGTCATTTATCAGAGCAGGTAGTTCTAAGAAAGGGAAAACATGTGCAACCAAAAACATAAAGATGAGAGAAGTTAAGTGTGGTGTGGAAAAGGACTTCATGGGGTGATTTTTATCGAAGAATGTGAGTGGAAAAGAGAGTAATAAGATATAAGATTGTGTCAAAGTCTTCAAACTAGAAGAATTTTAGTAAAGAGACATAAAGGAGAAGGGTGATGCAAGTTTCAGTTATATGATAGATTTTTTATTTAGCTAGGCTATTTTGTTGAGAAGTGTAGGGACAAAAGATATGATATGATAACTAGTTACTAGTGAGGTATTAGGAAAAGGCACCTATAATAAGTTCAGGAGTGTCATTGCATTGAAATTCTTTTTATGATAGTAGAGAGATTTTTGGTGATTACTTTGAAGTGTTGAAAGTTAGAAAGGGCTTACAACTTACGAGTTAGGGGAAATATTCAGGTATAATGATTAAAATCATCAATAAAAATGATAAAGTATCATGATTCAGATCGAGAGAGTGATGATGAGAGTCCCTAAATATCATAATAATTAAATTGCAAAGGTGTGGTTGAGATATGAGTTAATAAAAGGAATGAAAGACTAGTCTTTTTTCTTGAAAGTATAAGGTACAAGTATTTATTAAATTAGACTTATTTGATAAAAAGACAAGATAAAGTTGACAAAGTAGCCCAACAAGGATGGACTAAATGATGGTGCCTCATAGATTAAGAGCAACTTGGTTGTAAGAGCAGCATGATTTTTAACTGGAATCTCCATATTATAGAGATTCTTATAAATGTCACCCTCGAGAAGGGGGTATATTTTAGTTTATGCCCTTGAACCCAATTATTTGGATGCAATTTGATGTATGTCATTATTATTTAATTAATGAAAAGCTTTCTTTATCTTTGTGTATCAATTTAATTACATTTTATGTTTTAATATGAAAGGTAAAACCCTTGAAATAATTACTTTGTAATTGAAAGTGTGGTGAGATCATAATTGTGAGATTCAATTTGTATTTATGTATTATTCATAAATGTTTCTGGTTGCAGTTTCATCAAGACGAGATATTATTAAAATAATAAAACTAACACACATTATGCTTTTTTTATTATGAAGAAAGTAATTGATCTCATAAATTAAAGTGTTGAGAGACTTAAACTAATGTGTGGGTGATTAATAGAGAATAAGTCACTGAACTAACCCGACAATGAGACTTCCGAATGAAATATTACTTATTTGTCTGTAGATTTCCTCATAATAATGGTTATATAATTGATCCTTAGACTTGAGATTACTAATGTATCTCGTATGAGAATTATTGTGTTTTGATGCTACTTATGAATCATCCTAGAATAATTCAGTCGGTAGTACTTAGATGCAATATGAATCATATGGAGATAGTTGAGTAAGTCAATAATGGATTTGTCACTCTAAAGTAATTAGAGATAATGTTCTACTGTTCTTGATTAGTAGTGATTTATGAAATTCTCTAACCAGAGTAAATTGACATTTGAAAAGACGTTTTCAAATTTCAAATATAAATTAATTACTAACTATCAAGAACAAATATGATTGGATGAAAAGAATAAAAGCTGTATTCATACTTTGTCCAATTGGAACATTGGATGACGAAATGATTAAATTATATATAATAACCATGTATAGACAGGTTAAGTCAACCAATTTGACATTCCTAATATTTAGATGATCATAACATGTTGCTAGACGTTAATCTTAATCTATAATTATAAATTGTTTAATTAGAAAATTAATGATAAATTAAAAGAGGTTTTAATTTATCTGATTCTAATTGTGGACTAAAATAATAATTTATAATCATTGTCAATATATTAGGAACCTAATGGGTAATATATTAAAGAGCAGCTTGTAAAGGAAAAATCAATTTAATTAAGTTGGATTTAATTATAAAGTTTGAGAAACTTTAGGGATTAAATATAAGATATCTTATTTTATTAAAATTAAGTTAATTATAAGAGTATGACTTTAATTATAATTAAGGAATTTAATTTTAAAAAATTTACAAAACCACCCTAATGATTTTTCTATTAATAGGAAGAAAAGATAAATGAGCTAGCACTTTTACGTTCTTTCTCTCAAAGGTTTTGAGAAGTTGTTTTGTAGATACCATTAGAGGCTGCGCAAGTAAACAACTCGTGGTTGACAAATCCAAAAAAGTTTCAAAGGATTTTCAACAGAAACTCAAAAAAGGTATGACTTTTATGATTCGTGATTGTTTTATTCAAGTTATTCAATTATCAGAAACTGTAAAAAAAATTTATTTTTCGTTGCGTCCATGATTCGGTCACGGTTAGATTCTAATAATATTTTGATTACGAGATCCTTTATAATGTAACCAAAAGGAGGAAATTTCAATTAGATAAGAGTTGTCTTTGACAAGGTAAGTTTATAGAGAGTTGAAGTATAACAAGTTTGTAGAGAGTTGAATTATAACTAAAACATTTTTCATGTGTAAAGGTTTGGGATACAAGGATAATGTGAAGTGTTTAATGGAAGAGATAGAAAGAGTGCTGTCATTATTGAAGATTAATTGATTTAAAAATTGCTACAATCTTATGAATTTGACAAGTTGTGGATTATGTGTCATATGAGCCGATGCACCAGTGTTAGGTAATTATTAGAGACGGACCAACTCATAATTTTTAAAGAAAGACTTCCAAAACAACGTCGTTCATGGTCGGCCCGTTCGGCCCGAGTTGACCGGGTTACAATCGGGTCCTTTTTGACATCTCCAATAACTATTTGATGATATCATTTGAGGTAAAAGAGGTTATATCAGGCTTTAGATGAATGTTCACAGTAGAAAAGGTTGTTTGCAATGTGTTTGGGGCAAACGGTGAGGTGGATTAGTTATTTCCTCACTCACGATACAAAAATCGACAATTTGTAATAATGCGTCAATATTTCCAACATATTTATCATTGTTAGAGGGAAGGGGTTTGTTGTAATTTTGCTTATTGAGGTATTCAGCTCGAGAATGCGGCATTCTTTGCAGATTTAAGTTCGGAGAATGAAGGTTTTGGGTTTGTATGCGTTTGTGAATTAAAGTGGGTGGGGCATTAGCCCATGGGTTTGGCCCAATCAAACTACGGGCTGCCTAGCCCATGAGTCAGGCCAGGTCAGGCCTGGGCCAAGATTTCTTTTTACGGCCAGAGGAGTGACGATTGTCGCTTTGCTTATGGTGTCGGTGGCCAAGAAAGGTCATCACTGCGAAGGTCATACGGGTGTTAGTGAAACGTCAATAGTCGCTGCTCGTGGAGGAGTTCTGCTTAAAAATCAGCGGGCGAAGGTGGCGATTGCGATGGCGGTGATGAAGGCTTCATAATCCTATGGCAATCTATTAATATTAAGCATAGAAGAGCACTAAACCCTTGTCAAAAATAGGTCTCCGATTGTCGTGTGGTCTTCTACCGTGGAGGAGATGATGGTGAGATAGTTTATGATGGTTGAGTTTCCTTCTCTGGTGGCACTACGAAGAAGTGAACACCGAGCAATGATTTGGTTATGATGTGGTACGATCGTCATATAACATAAAACAGTAACTTCAATCTTTTCTCAAAAATTCTTAATAATATAAATATGACATAAAATATTTTTTATTAATATTTTTTCACAAATTTCCTATAAATAAAGATAAAAATAATTTCACTCTCATTTAAATATAAATTAAGAATAATGCAAAGTAAAAATATATGCCTATAATAATTAAAGTTAATTTCAAATGTCATCTTTCTATTTCAAAAAATATTATAATAATTTTTCACATGTATACACTAAAAAGTATATATATTGTAAATATGAAATATATAATTTTTTTTAAAAAAATATTAAATTATTAAATTATATTAAGCAATATATTTAGGTATATAATCTATAATTACTTTGTATAAGTCAAATTACATTAAAAAATATTTAATATATTTTTATTTGTAATTTTGTTATTTATTACATAAATTGCAGACATTTCTTTTTATGCGTGTGTAATTATTATTTAATATAGGATACATTTAATGTTTTTTTTAGTACAGTCTTAATTTTTTAATTACAATTTTGACTGATATTTTAGTTACAGATTATTACTGATTGGTATCAACTGAAAGAGTCAGTATTGAGGGTATCAATTAGCTAATTTTATATAAGTTTGATATAGTTTATATTACATAAACTATATAATATAAAAAGTATGTATTATATAGTTTATGTAATACATACTTGGAAGTTAATGACTTCCAATCAGCCATAAAGAAAAGGGAAAAGAAAAAGAAAAGGCCAATTTTAGTCAAAGTCAGCTCTAGTTAGTCTCCATGGACCCAATGGCTGGATTAAGTTTACTTTTTGCCCAATTAAAACTAAATAACACATAAATGTTTGCGTTTCCAAATATGTCTTTGGAAGTTTCCAAACGGAGAAATTTAATAAATCGGCTTGACCATTTAAACTCAAATATTATTTCTTAATAATCATTATCTTCACCGGAATTAAAGACATGGCAATTGGTGGGCCAGGTCACGGGCCTGAACTTTTGGGCCCAACCTAACCCTTGGGATTTTTAAATTTTTTAAAAAATAATAAATTGATGCCTCTTGCTTTCTTATTATATTATTAATTTTTTGGTAGCAGATATTGTGAGTTAATATACCGAATATAAAATGTACAATTTCAACATATATATTGGGAAGAGAATTAGTGTGTCGATTGCCTGACTTTTCTAGTAGTATTATCAAGTCTAAGCTTGCATATACTTCAGAAGTCTCCAACAATCGTTATGGAGCTCATCTATCAAAACAAGTCGATCGCTTGATTTCTCTAGCAGTATTATCAAGTCTAAACTTGCATATACTTTAAAAGCTTCCAACGATCGTTATGGAGCTCATCTATCAAAACAAGTAAGGAGTTTTATACTGCAAAACGCTGCGCTAAAGGAGTTTTTGTTTTGTTTTGTTTGAGGTTTATTTGTTTTCTTTATCATGTGTAATTAAAAAAAATAAATTAAAAAATATGTGAAATTAACAGAATATTAATAAAATAGAAGTAATGTAGAGAGAGAGAGAGAGAGAGAAACGAGTTACGTTTAATGGGGCACCGAACGAAGCAACGACATATAATAGTCACGACCCGATGTCTGTGCTATAGACAGAAGCAAAGCAAACCCCTTCTCTCTGTCACCACCTTCTACTTCTCTGTCTACCTTCTTCTCACTCTTTAACATCAAGTCTTTATGACTCTTCCTTAAGCCAAATTCATCAAACCTTGTAAGCATACATACATGTACATGTGTTCTCTGTAAAATTCTTGTCTTTCGTGATAATTTGTTTTTGGGGTCTTTCTTCCTTTCTTGACAATGGCCACAGCTAAGCCGCAGCCGCTTCACAACTTCCCTCTCTCCCTTAAATGGGGCCAAACCACCACTCTCGCCGCCAACCATCACCAACCACGAGCCACCAACTCCCCTGTAGTTCCTGACTCCGAAACTGAATCCGACGCTGAGCCACGACCAACTCCTCCTCCGCGCGTCGGATCCCGCTCTGCCCGTCTCCAGAGGATCTCCTTCACCTCCTGCTCTGCCATGCTTCCTAAACCCAGGAAAGGCTCGCCGGAGAGGCCGCAGAAGGCGGCGGAAAACAACGGAGATGAGGAAGATGGAGGGCAGGGGAAGCAGAGGCGAGTAGAGGAGGAGGAGGAGGAAGATAATTTGAGGCCGTGGAAATTGAGACCCAGGAAGCCCATTTTGAAGGAGTCGGCCTCGTCGGTGGCGGCGATGCAAGTGAATGAGCAGAGAGAGAGTAGAGATATCGTTTTATGTCAGAAACAGACGAGGCTGAGGGGATTGACGGAGTCAGTTGCAGAAGGAGCGGAGAAGAAGGAAAGGAAACTATGGATACCTCTATCCAAGGATGAGATTGAAGAGGACATATTTGTTATGACCGGGTCTAGACCTGTAAGGAGGCCCAAAAAACGACCCAAGAACGTCCAAAAAGTTCTTGACGTAAGAAAAATTTTCACTTCTTGTTTCTCTATTTTGACTGATTCATCGTTTTGGTTTCTGGGTTTCTTCCATTTTTTTAATCTTTCTTTGTGTTTTTCCGGAGATTGATGATGTTTCTGTTTGCGGTGTGATGTTTAGACGCTTTTTCCTGGATTGTGGATGTCAGGGATGAGACCTGATTATTATAGACTGGTCTATCTTCCTGTGAAGGTTTGATATTACTTTCCATGCTCTTTTTTTTTACCCTCAAACTAGCTATTTATTGCCACTGAAATGGTAATCTTGCTTGCTGCAGAAATAGAGTTTCTCAATTCCTTATAGGAAGGTTTGTTCTCTCTCTATCTCTCATTCAGGTGACATGCACTCGTTTTGTGCTTGTTTCTAAATACTGACTTTGTCTGATATTGGTTTCTATTGATTATATCAGAGTCTAATAGAGTTAAGTGTTTTAAGTGCAGAAGTAGAGATGGACGATCGGATCTCTATGGTGTTCTACAGAACTCGTAGATCTAAAATATCTTACTCCTGCAATACTTGGACCTGAATTTGATGTATAACATATGTAGTGAATGAGTGAAGCAGTAACCCGAATGGAAGGGGAAAAGAGGATTCTTTGGTAGATAATTTCTTCATACCATCCTTGTATTCCTTCTTGGGGTGTTAGGTTACTTGGTTTTAATTATTTTTATAGTTGTAAGTTATGGAAGATTGATAAAAGTAAGGATAACTGGACAGAAGTTTGTTTCTTTTAATTTCGTCGTGGAGTTCACTCAAATGTTGATGTGCTTTTGCAAGCTGTGATCTATTTCTTGAGAAGTTTGTTATTGTTTTTATGATTACTTGCTATCTCTTACAGGCTTCCCTACACTGCTGGGGGCCAGATTAGCAAGCAAGCCAAGTGGTTTGCCACAAAACTTCACTCCATTATGTGAGTTTATACTGGGATCGCACTCCTTTTTCAGCAGGACATTTTTTCAAATTTTATTGAGCTTCGACAAGATGAGGTCGAATCTTTGCACGCCGTAATTTCAACTTCATGTCCTGCATTTTTGTTGCCATACTCTGTTTCATTTAGAAATGACAACCCCCCTGAGACCGATCGCAGAAAAAAAATGAGGTTATCACAATTTTGTTGCATATAGATAGGAAATTTCAAATTTTAACCTTTTGTAGATGATTGTTTTGGACTGTATGTTAGTTTTCTGTATTGAACTTGCATTAGATTTTGGTTTCAACATAGGATTGTGCTGAGCATCTGTTCTCCTTTATGTTCCATTATTATTATTTGGGTTACGAGATGAATTTTCACTCATGTCATGAATCTTGTGTCTGAATTGGTTGTGTCATTTACAAGGTTGCAGACCTGTTCCGTTTTACTGCTGAGGCCATGGTGGTTGTTGTTTGTGTTTGACATATTTCAGGTCATTAAACCATCACTTGATACTCAGGATGGTAATAACTTGTTATCATTTGAATATTATTTTCCCCTTTTCAAGCTCAGAAGATGGGAACTTTACTTCTAATCCTAAAATTGAAACTTTTAAGCCTGAGTTCCTGAGCTTATAGTAACTGAAAACTCTACTCAGATGGGCCGAATCCGGCCCTTTTCTTTGTTGTTGAGGTTATGTGTTTGGTATCAGATTGAAGAAATCTGAGTTCAATCATTTGGTTAGTTTGTGAGCAACCATTCAGACTTTTATGGAAACTGTGTTATGTGGAGCTGCTCAAAATCTTTTTGCGCATCATTGGAAGTCAACTACCAAATGTATTGGGAACTATCTGTGAAGCATTAGATATTTTCCATTTTGATGTAAATCTCTCCGGTTTTCTAATGCAGATCAGGGATGGCAAATTAGTTCAAGCTAAGAACTTAATCTGTTGACTTGAATGCAGATTAGAGATGGCAAATTAGTTCGAGCTAAGAACTTAATCTGTTGACTTCCTTCCTCGAAGTCAACAGATTAAGTTCGGCTTGATTGAATGTGTTTTTGGGTTTGAGTATTCAGGCATGAACAGATTAAGTTCGGCTTGATTGAATGTGTTTTTGGGTTTGAGTATTCAGGCATGATTATGTTTGGCCTTAACAAACTATTTTGGGTCGGGTTCAATGTCAACAGGCCAAGCGGTTAATTTGGGCTCAGGTTTCGTTATCCAAGCCCGAACTGGAGCTTGAATTGTTTTCTTGCGCTTTTTTTGTATTTAAGAGTTTTCTTGGTTTTTACCTTTTTATCTGCGCATGCATTTGGGGTTGAAGGAATCAAGTTTTCCATTTGGAAAACCGACAGTTCAAAGTTATCCAACCAGACAAAACAGGATTAGATCTTATACCGGGACAAAATACAAAACGATATAATTGAATCTAAACTTGTCTCATCCTTCTATAACCGGAATGCAGAACAGACGTTTCTTACCGCCATCCTACTTACTGGCAACATGCAAGAAGTGTTGCAATTCGCATGCATCTTCTTCTGATGCTACACTCATTGAATCGTTGTCTTAAGATCAAACGTAAAAATGTTTATTGAATTCCAACTATTCAATAAGGGAATACCACAAGAACCAGAAAAAAAGTAAACATCTCCCCAACTCGATTGGCACTTTACATGGAACTTAGCCCTTCTGATTTCTGTATGTCCAAGTAAAACTGGAAAACCAATGTTTGAAGACAAAAAATCCAAATTCTTACTTGGAAAAGTGTTGTTACTTTGGATTCTTCTTACTAATTTGTGCACTGGATCTTTTGATAGACTCTATCCTTTGAAGCCTGATCTGCTCCCTGAACTTAGCTATGAACTCGTCAGCTTTCTTATCAACGTCAGGTCCTACATCACCTGGACCGCCAGAAACAGCTTCTTCTTCGTTTCTCGTCCTTGCAGCCGGACCTGAAACCAAGGAGTTGCTGGTGATCACAGCTTCTTCGACCTCGGGCTCTGTTTCCGAGTCCTCATAGGATTCCATCACCAAACGCTCCACAATTTCTTGATTTTCTTCGTCTGCAAACTTCCTGAAAGATGGCTGTGGCATGTAAGGGACCCTCCCGTGGCTCGGCTTCTCTGTCTTCAATGGTGATCGATCAGACCCTGGTTCTACTTCCTTGGACATTTTCTTAGCCTTGCCAGTGATCCCATTATTAAACCCTGTGTCCTGCCATTGCCCAACTAGTGTTTCATTGCTTCTGATTGTTCTAACGGACTGCGGGAGGGATATGTTTGGTCTCCTATTCAAGTCTTTTGTCTCACTTGAGAGACTTCGCTTGAAATCATGATCATCAACAGCAACAGAAGTTGGTTTCATTGACGATGAACTACGGATCACGTGTGATAATGGCGGCGGTGGCGGCGGAGGAGGTGGAGGAGGAGACCTATAGATATACTTCTTTCTCACAAAATCCTCTGCATTTTTTCCTTGTGCCTCTACTGAGAAAGAAGTTGCAGGGGAGAGTTTCTTAGGAGAAGATAACGAAGATGAGGAGGACAATTTTGGTGAAGAAGTAGTTGAATTGGTTGCTGGTGATCGAGACAACTGAGCTCTAGAAGATCTGTTGAATTCGGGTTCCTCCGACGAAGATATACTATTCAGAGGGTTATCTAATTCTTTCATTTCCAATCTTCCTGATCTTGATCTCCATGGAATTGGAGAAGGAAGCACCACATTGTCCTTCAACTTCTCTACCAATTCTTGATGATCCAACCCTCCAAAGCCTCCACCTTTACTTGTAAATCTTTTGGACCCTGACCTACTTAAAGAACCAGCAACACCAACAGAATCTTTTCTACGCTCGTTAACATTTTCATCGATTACACGCGATTTTAAGCTCCTAACAGGCAACAGGAGAGGCTTTTCAGCGATTCTCGAGCTTGTAAGGTTTCCACGATCTTCATCGACAACAGGGTGTTCTTCAGTCACAACAACCACAGGCTCGTTCCTGCAGTACTGACTATTCCATGTTTGGACCTTGTTGCCATCAGACCGAGGAGGGCTATCGGATTCATCATCAAAAACCGATGAAACCTGAAGGAATGTAGAGACATAAGATTGAGCACTATCAAACTTAGAGGAGTGGGGGTTGATGTTATTGTTCTCTTTTTCCGTTTCTTCATTTCGCCTGCTGAAGAGGCCGTAAGAGACAGCTATACCAACAAACAGAAGGTGGAGAAACTCCCACCCTCTAGTTTTCAAAGTTTGGTTAATGAAGTCGGGAGCTTGCGAAGGGAAAAGTGGTAGTATGACTAAGAAGATTGAGACTATGAGAGCTTTGTAGAGGAAATGAGTATAGAACTTACTAGGGTTTGCCTGGTTTCTCTGTTTGTCTTTGGTGTAGTAGCTCGCATCGGCCATTGAAGAGGGGTGAGAACAAGGGAGGGATTAAGCAAAATCCCTTTCTTTGTTTGTTTTCTGTTCTTTTTGTGATGATGATGAAGAAGAAGAAGAAGAAGGATAAGAAAACTTAGAGGTTAAGGAAGAGTGTGTGAGAGAGAGGAAAGGTTTGGGAAGGAGTGAGCAAATTTGAAGCTTAGCCATTCCTTTATTCCCTTGCTCTTTGATCCCTTTTCCATTCACTTTACAAATTGAGACTCAATGGCATGCATTCTTTTCTTTTCTGACTCAGTTTATGCTCTCCTAATGCCTTTTCTTCTTCTCTTCTCTGCTTTTTCTGGATATACGCATACAATGAGAGACTAGCAAGTAACTTCTGCTAATTTCAGCCATATTACCGTGCAAATTCATTTGACATATGGTTCTGAAAGTTAGCAAGAGAAGATCTGGAGATTCCTTTCACGAGAAAAAGAGGCATACGAATTCTGTAACTCACCAAAACCCAAGGCAAATGCTTCCTGAGGGTCATGTTCTTAGTATTTCTTTTTTTCGCCCAAAATATAAAATTGTTCTTTTTTAATTTCTTTTGGATAGTGAATAATTAGTCACCGTAGTAATAAGAATAAGAATAAGAATAATTATAATAAAAATAATAATAGAGATATTATCATTCTAATTATAGTAGTTGATTAAAAAGAATGAATAATTACTATTATCATATTATCATTAATATTTTTATTTATAAAAATATTAAGAAATAAAAATTTATTATATTTTAATTAATTTATTATATTGTAATTAATTTATTATAATATATTGATTAATTAAAATATTGTAATTAAAATATTGTGATTAATTAATTACAATATTTTAATTAATGAATGAATTATATTTTAATTAATTATATTGTAATTACTTATTTATTTATTTTTAATTAATTACAATGTAACTAAGGAATAATAATGTTT
>JANVCQ010000011.1:99149-122966 GCA_025531925.1 Erythroxylum plowmanianum | reverse complement strand
AATTCTGCACTGGTTCCTTGAGAGTCGACCCGAGGTTGCATCCTGTATTGCAATCCTTGGTACAAATTTATTTGACCGGTTTCCAAGGATCAATCTTAGGATTGAACGATAAGCCGCCGATCAAGGAGACCACTCTCCATGTCATTCGTGACTGTCCGAGAGTGCAGGCTTTCTGGCAAAAATTTTCCTCGAGCATAGTAGATTCAGACTTCTATCAACAAGATGTGGAGGTATGGGTGAAATTCAACCTTCTGAAACATTCATAGGTGGTGCAATAGCAATGGACTACTATCTTTGGAATCACCTGCTGGATGTTATGGAATTGACAAAATAAAAGTTTGTTTGAAGTTGACTTTGCTTGGCCGAAAGACGATACGTGAGCAGTTCTAGAGTATGTGGAGTGGATACTCAGAGCAAGGGTGGTGGAGAGTTGTGTGTTTTCGACATAGGGTTTACCAGTAGGGAGCCTAGTTGATCGATCCAAACCGTCAGAAGATTGGGTCAAACTCAATATTGATAGAGTAGTTCAACAAGGGTCGTCCATCGCTACAGCTGCAGGTTTACTTCGGGATTGGCACGGCAAGTAGTACGGTGGGTTTATGCAGCACATCGGGAGGGGCTCTCCGCTAGAGGCTGAGCTAGCCTCTAAGCTCTGGGATATCCACTAGAAACTCACCTTGGCTTGGTCACTTGGGTACCGCCGTGTCATTATCGAAGTGGATTCCTTAGAGGTTATTAATCTTCTCTCCTCTTCCAGTACCGTGTCTGCGTTTCTTTAACAAGATTGGGAGGTCAAGATTTAGCACGTGCATCAGGAAGGAAACCAGTGCGTGGATAACCTAGTTGCTCTCGCAGTCCTTACTGACCCAGGTTTGCATTATCTACAGGAGCCACCAATGTCGGCAGTGGAGCTCATCCATCGAGATCAACACAAAGTTTTGTACCGCAGATCGTTGCGTTAGCTTTCTTTTTGTGTTTTTTAGTTTTCCTTTGTAAAAAAAATAATTGTATGATTATTTGTTTTAAACATGTTATATTATTATATTATTTAATGTATAAATGAATATCAGATAATTTAAAATTTTGCAATAAAATTATTAATATTTAAAATTTGAAATGTATTTTTCTTAAAAATGTTTAAATATGTTATATTAAAAATATAACAAATATTTAAATTTTGATATGCATAATGAGAAAAGAATTATGATAGAATTATTAAAAATATATAACTTAGAATATTAAAAATGATTTAGTAAAATTAGTTACTAAAAATTGGAATGAATGAAGAAATGTTAAAATTATGAAAGAATTATTACAAATATATAAGTTAGAATATTAAAAATGGACAAGTAAAATTGGTTAATGAAAAAATTAAATAATTTAGGAAATCTATATTGTGATGTATTTGTTATAAATGGATAAAATATAGAAAACAAATACAATTATTATAATATGTAACTAAAAAAGCACACATAAGTCACATGTGTGACTTATTAAGTCATGCCCGTGATTGAAAAATTAATTAAGAATAGTTTTAATTAATTAAAATAGAAAAGACACCTCAGTCACGCTTGTGACAGAATTAACTGAGAAAAAAAATATTGGGTGCAACTTATAAAGTCACACCCGTGATTGATTTTACAAAGTTTAACTTAATTGTGAATTTTTGTCACAATTAGGTTACAATTGTTTTTTTGCCTTAAGTTTCTAATGACATCAATTTCATATAATTTGGTTTAGTATTCTGCAAGTTATACCTAAAATATTACATACTGTTCCTAAACCACGACAGAATCCAATAATGATAGGACCACCTGAGGAACTTCGCGAGTTTAGGAGCACAAAATGTAGGTATAACTCCTTAAGATTCTTCCAGAGGTTTAACTATGTGTAAAATGGGTTCGGTGAGTGCATTAAAGGATTCTTACTTGAGAAACCTTCGGGAGTTTACGAGGAGGAAATGGAGGTATAACCTCTATAGATTCTTCTAAAGGTTTAACTACGTGAGAAATGGTTAGGTGAGTGCATTAAAGTTAGAAATTTCTAGAGATGTATGTAAATTGACCTCTGGGGTGATTTAAAGGCTCTGATGGAAGACGTATTAACTTGACGAAAGATATTAATGGTGGGAGTAAAAGAATACAAAGATAGTTATTCAAATATTTAAAATTTAGTATTATATATTGAACAAATAATTAAAAATTATTTAACATGCACGGTCCGTACATGCAATAGTCACAGGTATGACAACTTTGGTGTATATATATATATATATATAGAAGAATATATAATAATAAATAATATTTAACAATTAATATTAATAAGTACTACTTAATCAAGTATCTATATTTTATTTTATTAATCAATTAATTATTATTAACTTATTAATTTTTAATTATCTTAGTGATATTTAAATTAATTAATTAGGTATTTAATTAATTATATTTTAAGTAAGTAGTTATAAGTTTATATGTGTTAAATATATTATAATGAATTAATCAACTAATTATGTTAGAATTAATCATCTTATTAATAATATTTGAATTAATTAATTAATTATTTAATAAAAATGTTATAAAATCATATTTAATTGCTGCACGGTTGAGACTTGTGAGTCACGCCTGTGACTATTATATACACTATATAATAATTAATAATAATAATAAATAATAATAATTAATAATGTAGTAACATATATACTAAATATTAATATGTAATACTTAATTAAATAATTATATTTTAATACATCAATTAATTAATTATAATTGAATAAACTTAATAATTAATTTACAAATAAAGCATATTTTAATAAATCAATTAATTTATTATATTCTAATTGCTATTAATTATATCAAATTAATTAATTAATTATGATTTAAGTATATTTAAGTTATAGGATAAATAATAGTCACTTTATACTTAATTAATATTAATTAATCAATGATTTAATAAAAAATGCGCTAAAGTTATATTGGCATAATAGCATCGATAAGTGACAGGCATGACTATTAATATGACTACATAATAAGGAATAATAATTAACAATTAATAATGCATGATAATGAATAAAGTATAATTAATTATATAAATTATTACTAATTATAACTTAATAAAGTTAATAATTAATTTATAAATAAAGTATATTTTAATAAATCAATTAAGTTATTATATTCTAATTACTATTAATTGTATCAAAATTAATAAATTAACTATAATTTAATCATATTTAGATTATAGAACCAAACAATTTTCACTCTATACTTAATTAATTTTAACTACTCAATCTATTAATTATATTTTAGTTAGCAAATTAATTATATATGAATTATATTTAATTAAAATGAAAAAAAATATATGGCCTAATTAGTTAATAATGCAGGGTTATGAGTAACATATATACTAAATATTAAGACGTACTAATTAATCAATTAATTATATTTTATTTAATATATCAATTAATTAATTATATATTAATTATTATTAATTATAACTGAATAAATAGATCAGTTAACGATCAATAATTAATTTATAAATTAATAATATTTTAATAAATAAATAAACTTATTATATTTAAATAATCATTATTTATACCAAAATTAATTAATTAGTTAGTTAATTAATTATATTTTAATTAATTACATATTTTTATATGTGTTAAGTATATTATAATTAATTAATCTATAAATTAATAATTAATAAACTGATTAATAATATTTTAATGTTATTAAATTAAATAGGTACTGGTAACAAGAAAAAAAAAGTACTTAACATGGGAGTTACGCCTGTGCGTGACTAATTAGCTAAATATAACTATATAATAATTAATAATAATTAAAAATTAATAATGCAACCTGATGAGTAACATATATACTAAATATAAATATTAATATGTACAACTTGATTAATTAATTATATTTTAATTCAATAATTAATTTATTATATTCTAATTACTATTAATTATATCAAATTAATTAGTTAATTATAATTTAAGCATTTTTAAATTATAGAATGAAAAAATAGCCACTCTGTACATTAATTATAAAATGAAAAATAGTCACTCTATATATTACTATTAATTATATTTTAATTTTTTAATAAATTATATTTAATTAAAAATTAAAAAATATATGCAGGAGAGTCACACCTGTGACTATTAAGTCACAGGCATGACTACTTAGCTAAATATTACTATATAATAATTAATAGTTAATAATGCAATCTGATGAATAATATATATATAATAAATATTAACATTAATATGTACTACTTAATTAATTAATTATATTTTAATTCATTAATTAATTTATTATATTCTAATTACTATTAATTATATCATATAATTAGTTAATCAAATTATACACTGAAAAAATAGTCAACTTTGTACATTAATTATTATAGAGTGAAAACAAGTCACTCTATACATAACTATTAATTATATTTTAATTTGTTAATAAATTACATATAAATTTTATTTAATTAAAAATTACAAAAAATATATGTATGAAAGTCACGCCTATTATATATATATATATTGTGTGTGTGTGTGTGTGTGTGTAAATATCACTACTATGCTACCCAAATGACAAGTCAGTCTAGAAGAGGACTGAAAATTGACTAAACTTGATCAAATGTAAGCTACCAACATAAATGAGATCCCAAAATTAAGCCCATAAAAAGATCTTTACTTTTCCCATAATGTCCAACAAATCCAGAGGTTGTGTTTGCAAGAAAGAAGAAGCCTAAAGTAAAATAATAAGAAATATGTAAACCATTTTTATGACCCAATAATCTAATACCAAAAACCCACAAATTTTAAAAAAGAAATAAGAGGATTTCAACAAAGAACTAGATTCACTAGAAAAAAAGGAGCAGTCTTTTGGAGTAAAGTAATAATGACAGAGGAGGAAAACAAAAGTTATGCATCAAACTTGGAGGTGTGAAACTAAGCATGATAAATATTTAGTGATTTCAAGATGCTTGATTGATGGGTACACAAGATATAGGTATAGTCACAATTAAAAATTTTATGATTATATAAAACAAATTTTTTTAATCTCTTAATACACCTCGTACCACCACACAAGATCAAGATATATATATATAGAGAGAGAGAGAGAGAGATCTGGATGTAAGAAATAGATGCCTATTGTCTAAAAAAAGCAGCAGTGCGTGTTCGACTAAGAATAAAAGAACTTGTATTCATGTCACGGTAGTATATATATATATTGATCTGGATGTAAGAAATAGATGCCTAATGTCTAAAAAAAGCAGCAGTGCGTGTTTGACTAAGAATAAAAGAACTTATCTTCATGTCACAGTAATTTATTCAAGAAACAGAACAAAAACTTAGGACCAAAAGAATCGGATCGAGAATGATGATTTGCAAGAAGCGGAATAAAATTGAGCTAGAGAAGATGATAATAAACAAAACCAAAGGATTTGAAGCCTTTTCTTTCATGATATTTTAGATGAAAATGAAACCAATTTGATAAGCTACGGTACAAACAAAATTTTCCCTGTCATCGAGGACTGAAAGTTGGAAGTAGTAGTGTTAGTACTCTAGAAATCAAGAGCCCAAAAGAAGCTAGAGCTGTATTGAAGAATGTTTTCTTTTTTCAATAAATGTAAGACACGCAAGAGGGAAATAAGTGGCGATGGCATCAAAGTTTAATGAAGGATATACAGAAGTTCGATTAACCCATAACAAATGAAAGAAATTGAAATAACAATACTCCTAAAAATCGCCAGCTTCCAGACCAACACTGCTTCTTCTCAACTAGAATATGTTGGAGCAAAGTTGGTACTCTATTTCAAACACCAATTGAGGCTCATAGAAGGAAACCTTGAAGAGATCCTAATAAAGGCAGAGAGAAAAACAAAGAGAGAAATGTACCTCAACCATATGAAGTGAATGTACAGCAATACAAGTAAACAAACAGAAGTGGGAAGATCTTTAAAAGCTATGTTTACACGGATTCCACAGGTGGTCTCTTCCTTTATTATCAATCTACATAAACTGAACAAAAAGAATGAAGAAGTAGAAGAAGTAGAAAGAGAAAGATCCGTTGCTAGAGATTCAAATATATTGAATATCTTGGTTACTCACGTGTTTTAAACTTGTGGAAATAATCAAAATCCATATGAAGTAAATGTGTAGAAATACAAATAAGCAAACCGAGGTGGGAAGATCATAAAAAGCTATGTTTACACGGATTCCACAGATGGTCTCTTTCTTTATTATCAATCTACATAAACAGAACAAAAAGAATGAAGAAGTAGAGAATGAAAGATTCGTTGCTAGAGATTCAGATATATTGAACTTCTTGGTTACTCACGCGTTTTTTTTTATATTTTTTCTTTCTTTTTTTTTTTGAAAGGATTAGTCCAAGGACTAATCCATTTCTTTCGCGGCGGGAACATCTCAAATCAAGGAAGGCTACCGCTGACTTAAGAGTTTGCTGCATTCCCAAGAGTCGAACCCTCGACCTTTTGGTTAAGCGACGAAGATATGTGCCACCTACGCTAACCCCTCGGGTTCACGTGTTTTAAACTTATGGAAACAATCAAAATCCATACATACAAGCACAAAAGAGAAAGCATCGGAAAAAAGATATAAATAACTTACATTGGCAAATCAGGTAAAATGGCCAAAACGTAAAAAAAAAAAGTAAGTAAGCAATAATATACCTCTAACTAATTAGAGGAAGATTTTGGGATATTTGTTTCTATTTATGTTTCTAAAAAGTTAAAAAATAGCTTGTTTGAGTTTGAAGTTTTTTTGTTTCTTTTAGTTTTCATAAATTATGAAAACAATAAAAAATAGGTTTTCTTTAAATTATGAAAATAATAAAAAGTGGTTTTTTTGTTTCTATTTTTTGGGTAATGTGATTTTACTATGAACAAATGTATATTATTTAATTATTTAATATAATTATTACTAAGAATTATAAATAATTTAATTAAATTTTATATTTAGCTATTTAATATTATTTGTAAACAATTTAATAACTTAATTCATAATTCATAATAATATTTAATATTAAATAGTTAAATATAATATTTGATTAAAATTCTTATTAATTATTATATTAAATAATTAAATAATATATATTTGTTGATGGTAAAATCATATTACCGAAAATAATTTAATTTAATTCAATAACTTAATTCATTTCTCTTTTTCATGTACGTTAAGATAAAGAAGATGACTTTTCTCAACCTTTTCTCTACTCTTCATTTTCTCTTTACACCGGATGGAATATTATGTGATTTCTTCCTTGCACCTTTATTCTCTTGCCTATTCTTCTCTGCTCCCTGTATGCCTTTGTTCTGTTACTTGGTTCTTCTCTACTTTTCTTCACAACTCACCCTACCCAACTAGGTATTTTGCTTTTTTTGGAAGCCCGCCTAATTTCCTTGCACCGGGTTCTGACAATTTACCTTTAATGGTAGCATGTCACCCGAAACTACCATCCCTTCCTTAGATCATCATATGGAGACTGAGGAGTTCCCTCCACTTCTAATCACCCTCACTCCATCTCAGTCTCACACATCACCCCATAAGGTAGAAAAGCCAACATGGAGTCGTGTAGTAGGAGACCTTAAATCTTTTCGTAGATTACATTTGTAGCTGGTGTTAAAGAAGGGCCCGTATCCCCTCCTGGACCAGTGTTACAACAAGGTGCAACTAAGTGGAAATCATCTTTAGGGAGAAAAGAATGGCTTACCCAAGTGTCCAACATTGGGCTCAAAATAACTGGAAGAAGTGCGGACTCCAAACCACCTTAATAATAGAAGATGATCTCTTCATCTTTTGTTTTTTATCTGAAGAAATGGCAAGCAAAGTGATGGACATAGGACCTTGGCAAATAGAAGGTAAACCATTTTTTTTTAGAAAATGGGAAATGGGATTGAATTCCAATATCGATTAATATGTATAAAGTACCTCTTGAATACTGGCCTTCGGAAGGGCTAAGTTACTTAGCCAGCTACAATGACACTCCTTTAACTATGGATGAGAATAATGCTAATATTGAGAGGGTTGATTATGCTAGAGTCTACATTAAAGTGGAACATAGGAAAGTTATGCCTAAAAACATTCGTATCATGAGGTATAGCACTTGTGGAGAACTAATTGAAGATAAAGTACAATTATCTTACTTGTGGAAACCTTATATGAAAGAAAAATCAAAGTGTGGATCCCCAAAAAGAATAATAAAGATGAAGAAAGTAGGAGAAAGTAAATTGAGAATCTCCATAAATTCCCAAGAAAGCTAATGAATTATATGTAAATAGTGAAGCTCAAGTTCTTCAAGAAACTTCCAAACAAGCTGCTGAGGTAGGTACAAATGCAGATACTCTTGTTTAGTAGAAAGTGTCCCTGGATACAAACTTAGCGAATTCTCAAGATGAACAACAAAAAATGAGTGAAAAAAGGTGAGTAGAATTTTTAGCGGTCTAAAAAATTGCTAGATCAAGCAGAAGGAAAAGGAATCAAAAATGAAATCATAGTACCTGTTGATAATAAAGTAATAAATGAAATCAATAGTGAGATAGATGGAAATAAGGAGGTGTTTAAGCAGTGACATGAAATAGGAGTCCATAATTGAAGATCTAATAGGAGAACCAAAACCAGACATTCCCATTGATTTGTATAATATGGAATGCAAGTGGACTTAACTATCTTAATAAATAGTTGGCTCTAATGGACTACCTAGGAGCTAAGCAACCAGTTTTTATTGGTTTAGTGGAGAACAAAATAAAGAAGTATTTCAGAAAGGGTTGCATTTTCTCCTAGTAGGGTGGTTGGCTTTAAGTAGTCATTCTAAATATCCTAATGATAAGATTATGGTTGCTTTTGATCCAGCTCATCTAATCCTAGTTTTGTACTGAACAATTAATTCAATGTGAACTAATCATTAAAGTAGATATTGTTCCAATAACAATCAATACTATATATGTAACTAATCTAGAATTTCAGAGAGTCATGTTGCGTTTGAGGAAACAATATTTTTAGATCACACTCCAATTAGGGTGGTTATTAACAAAAACTCAATGACAAGAAGATTACTATTCAGGCATTTCAATTCCCTATTAAAAGTCCTCCCAATAGGAATAAATTATTACAGATGTTATTTAAAAATACTTTTAGGGATCTAAAGCACTTCAATGCATACAATTTATCAAAGCTAATTCTATCAAACTTCTTAAGGGTGGCACTAATCTTATAAAACTAGATAAGTTACAAGCAATGGAGGAGTTATCATTTACTCAAAAAGAACTGGTGATTAACCCTACAGATTCCTCATTTATAGAGAAAGAGAAAGCATACCTTAGTAAGTATCTACAAGCAATTGAAGCATACAAATCCCAACTGAAGCAGAAGTCGAGGGAACATTTGGTGCAGCAAGGAGACATGAATACTAACTATTCTTTTAGTGTAATTCAAGGTAAGAGGAATAGAAACAAAACAATGAATCAAGAAGATAAAAATGGTAGAGTGGTGTATGACCAAAAAGAGATGAAAAAGGCAACCATAAACCATTTTAAGGAAATTAATGGTGTGACTACACATAAAATTTCCTTTCATGAAAATCTGCTCAACAGAAGCAGTCAGAACTACTCAAGACACCAGGGAAGAGATAAGAGAAGTTTTGTCCTCCTTTCATCATGATAATTCACTAGGCCTAGATGGTTTTAGTGTAAGGTTCTTTTAAGAAAAGGGAATATCTTATAAACTCCAGTAGTTAAATTAGTGCAAGATGTTTTTAAAATTAAGAGGTTGCTCATAGAGATGAATAAGACTTATTTAGCCTTGGTGCCTACCCCCTAATCGTACATGTTTAAATGATTTCACACCTATAGCATGCTGTAATATGGTGTATAAGATTATTGGAAAAATCCTTTATAATCGTTTGAAGGTCACCTTAACTAGTTTAATGAATCCAAGTCAGGGTGCTTATGTCCTTGGTAGTATAAGTGACAATATCTTATTAGCTTAAGAATTGTTCAACAATTACAAGTATAACGAATATACAAGGAGTTGTGCCCTCAAGATTTAATTCACTAAATCATATGACACTATTGAACAGAGTTTCACCATCAATTCTTTTTATGCTTTTAGATAACCCTTTGAGTTCCTTAAATGGATTCGCTTTTATATAATGTCAGTTTCTTTATCTGTATTGATATATTGAGAACCCACCTAACTTTACAATGCTGCTAGAGGAATTGGGCAAGGAGATCTAATCTCTCCCTACCTATTTTCCATTGCTATGGAAGTAGTTCAGAGAATCACATAACTTTGTATAGAGGAAAATGTGAATTTCATATTTCATTGTCAATGCAGTGATCCTTGTATCACGCAACTTTCTTTTTCAGATGATTTACTTATGCTTTGTTCTAATAATCCTACATCTATTACAATACCCTTAATAGCATTGCCGAGATTTCAAGAATCTTTAAGGCTTAAATTCAATCCAAGCAAGAGTGACACTTATCTTACTTGACAAAGTAGTGAAGATTTAATGAGAGTGATAGCATATGCTGGACTCACCTTTTGAATGAATTTGTTACTTGCTATTTAAAAAAACTTAATTCATTTTATAATTAATTTAAATTTTAAAATAAAATAATTTTAATTTAATAATAACTAAAAATATAATTTAAATTTAAATATCTTCAAAATAAATAAATTACAAATAAAGTTTTAATAATTAAAAGTAGCTATTGATTTATAAGTAAAAATTTAAATATTTATTTTAATAAAATATGATAATTTTCACTGATAATTTTTTAAAAATATTATACAAGATATTAAACTTAAAATTTTATTTTATTTATTTATAAAAATAAATAATCTTTAAGTTTTATATAATATGTAATTATTAGACGTTGACAACTAAAATTTTTTTGTTTTTATTTGAAAAAGAAACTAAAATACAATCTTAAACACAGACACTTATAACACCTTCGAAAGGTATATTATTGGAACATTCACTAATCAACTTTAGATATCATTAAATGACCCATACACCTCGTGATTATTATAAATCCAAAGACTAATTTCCAAACTATCAAGGGACAACTAGGGGATTGACATTAATAATAAATAGAGGGTGCTTGTATTGTTTTAAATAAGAGTCCCCACCTAAATCTTAAAAAATTTATCTACCATGGACTCAATTATGGTCTCAGGCTTAGGAGTAGGCTCATAAGTAGGTAAGTCATTGATGCTCAGGTTATCAATTGCCAAGTTTGGGTGCATCACTTTAATTATCTCCTTATACTTATTGAAGCCTTCAATAAATAATGTAGTCATGTCATCGTAATTCCAAGTCTCAAAGGACTTATTCTTTAGAAATATGCAAAACACATCTTTTATGTACTATTTTATTGTCAGATACTTAGTCTATTTTTGGGATTCAGTTTTTTGGGATTCAGTCTCCATATTTTTTTAGTTTGTAGTTAGACTTTGAACCACCATATTAAAAGTTTTTATATCCTTAGTGTAGCCCTTCATCTACTTTTTTAGACGCTTCACCTTCATGCTATAAGCATTGATCATCTCCATTTAGGTCTAACAAAGCCTCTACTTCTCCCTCTTAAATCTTTAATATAGATCTCCATTTTTATGAGCAATTGTACGATAAACTGTTAGTTACAACAAGTTTGAATATAAGATACGGTAAAGAGGTAAAAAATTTAGTCACCTTTGTAAGGTTGACCTACATTTGCTTACGGATTCAAGAAGATTAATGAATTTCCAAATCAGTTAAGGAATCGAACTCATGTACAACGATTTGTAGGTATTTTAAATTATATTTCAAACTAAGGTTTCTTTTGTAATTTAGCAAAAGAAAGAAAACTATTACAATTAAAATGTAGTACAAAAACTCAATGGACTTAGACTGATGCAGATACCAAAGCTGTGAGGAAACTCAAGGCTTTATGTATGTATTTACCAATGTTATATAATTATCTTTTGATGGATACACTCTAGGTATAAATTGATGCCAGTATAGATACACTGGCAGGATGCCTTTTGGCACAACCACCCAACCAAAAGAAATATCATTAATGCAAATATATCAATGGGACATTTAATCCCACAAAATATAAATATCCTATACATGAAAAAGAAATGTTGACTTGTCTCAAAACTTTGAGAAAGTGGTGTATAGATCTATTACCGGTTGAATTTAAAATTCAAACAAATTCAAAGTATCTATGTGGATTCATTCGATACAATATACACATCAATTATAATCAAGGAAGACTAATACGATGGCAGCTTGAGTTGAGCCATTATCAGTTTTCAATTCAATATATCAAGTCTTCAGACAATTTTCTTGCAGATATTTTAACTAGAGAATGGAAGCAGTCATTTTAAATTTGGAAGAAACACTATCTCAGAAGGAAGTAAAATTGATAAATTTGCAACAACAGATTGGAACCATCACCAAAGACATAAACCAACTCAAAACAACCATCCAAGTATTGAAACAAAATACAAAAGACCAACATATAGCTGAAACCGAAGCTACCTCTGTACCCACTTCTACCAATATTCCAATCACTACTTCAATTACTACACCTACTCCTATTACCCCTCAACAAATCACCCAAGTACAAACACCTCCATCTCAGAAACAAGCTGATGACACTGAAGCAAAAACATATGTGATTTACAATGGACCTATGGCAGGACTCTATGACGCATGGCATAAAGCAGCTATTCATATCACTGGCCGTTCAGGTATTTTACACAAGAGTTTTTCTACTAAAACTGAAGCTAAAAAGGCTTTTGTCGATTTTAAACAACAAAATCCAGGATTGAGACCTCAATATAAACAAGTGTTGGAAATACTAGCTCCTACAACCACCAGAATGCAGTCATTGGGAAAACCTATAAATTTAGATCAGATTAATGCTATACCTACCAGATCTCTACAAATTGAAGCACATAAATTGACTTCAGAATTGTTTTCTGATTGTTTCAAAACCTAAATACATGGACCAAAGCACACAAAATCTATCACTATTATCCACAAAACCGTGGCAAATATGGACCCAAAGCAATTGTTCTTCCTGAAGCAGAACCCTTAACCACCTGTTTATTGTTTCATAGTGGACCCAAAGCAAATGTTCTTCCTGAAGCAAAACCCTTAACCACCTATCTATTGTTTCAGAGTGGACTCATAGATACTATGTATATAACCAACCTTCAAATACTTTCTGAATTTCCCACTGGATTTACACAAGCCGTTAAAAATTACAATGATCGATTTGCAAAAGAAAGAGAAATTTATATCAAGATTGTTTAAGTAATTTGGTTCTGCCCTACCTTCAACTCGAGTTTTGGATAGCAAAGTAGTATCAAAGCTCAGGTATGGGCCTGAGGCTTAGCCCCACTTCTCGTGTTCAAGTCCCAACACAACCACTGGTTCCGAACTAGCCTGTGAAGCAGCGAAGCATGGTAAGTTTAAGTAATTTAGTTCTGCCCTACCTTCAACTCGAGTTTTGGGTAGCAATTATTATGGAACTTCGTTACCTATAAAACCACAGGCATAGTACAATCATTTTTACTTGATAGTGAAGAAGCATTGAAACAAACCCATGCATATCAACAAACCTCAACTAATATGCAAACCTTTGAATTTATGGCTGGTCAACTTTATAAAGAATTTTTAGGAAAAGATGCTCTTTCCTTTAAATATGAAAGTTCACAGAATGAACGATTAAAAGCTTTATGGCATTCAAATAATATGAGAATATGTAATATTTTTCATTTAGACAATTTTATTTGTGAATTCAAGAAATATTATTATAAACTAACCAGAAAAGAATAAGAAACTTATATTCAAATATTTATTAAAAAATTACCTTTTCCTATGAATCAAAAAGTAGAAGCTACATTTAATGCAAAAACAGAATCTAGAGCCGTTGCTTTCAATCTAGGTGGAGCTATTCTAATCGCTCATGAAATTTTAGCTGAACAATGTTTTGAATCAAAATTAAAAGGAACAGTAAGACATAAAGATATTCAAAGTTGTTGTGCTAAATATGCAGAAGTACCACAACAATATGGATGTGAAACAAAAACCCTATACTATAGATAAAAAACCCTATAAATCTTATAGATGGAAACGTTATCCTAGACATTATTATAAACGTAGACCTTATATCCCTCATAGAAAACAATTTCAACGTTATAAATATAGACAATTTAAACCTAAAAAAAGACTGTCCACAAAAGAAAAAAAGCATGTAGATGCTGGCTATGTAAAGAAGAACGACATTACTCAAACACATGTGATAAACGAAAAAAACCAAAAATATATAGAAAAATTTAATATCTTACAATCAGCAATGTTAGAACAATTAGAACCTATAGAATCTAATTATAATATTGATTCTACCATCTCATCTATTTATCATTATGAATCAAATACAGAAAACTCAGAATCCTCAGTTGAATCCAAATACAACTTTTATTCAAGTGATAATTTAGAATAAAAAAGTCAATGCATAAATAAACACAGAAGCAACGATTTGTATTGCCTCCAAACATTTATTAACTAATTGGAAAAAATTAGAGAAACCTTTACAAATACGAATAGTTGAAGGAAGTTTTAAAGTTATATGGTATGTAAGTTATTATAATAATATTTTGATAGAAAAATATACATTTTCAGTACCCTCGATATATCAACAAGAATCAGGTTTACCATTAATATTAGGTAATAATTTTTTAAAATTATATAATCCCTTTTGTCAAATTTACATTATATCACCTTACGAACCCCTATCATTAAAACTTTAAATCAGAAATCAATCATTCTTAAAATTCCTATTTATCACACTACATATTATCAAAAACTACAAGATATCACTGAAAAATTAAACTATCTTCAATTCTATCTTCTCAACAATATGTCTATTCAATTAGAAATTGACACTTTATTAGAAAATGTTTGTAGTGAAAATCCTCTAGATCCCATTAAAAATCATAATAAACAACTCATAGAAATAAAACTCAAGGATCCAACCCAAGAAGTTAATATTCGCAATAATATACCCTATTCTCAAAAAGATGTTTAAGAATTTATAACTGAATGTGCAGATTTACTAACAAAACAACTAATTACACCTAGTACTAGTAAACATTCAGCATCTGCTTTTTATGTAAACAATTCAGCTGAACAAAAACGTCGAAAACGTAGAATGGTTATCAATTATAAAAAAATTAAACGAAGAAACAATAAGAGATGCATACAAATTACCCCAAAAAGATTACATCATTAATAAATTAAAAGGACATACATGGTTTACTACTTTAGATGCAAAATCAAGATATTGGCAACAAAGATTACATGAAAATACCAAACCCTTCACTACTTTTACATGTCCTCCTCAGAAGCATTATCAATGGAATGTATTACCTTTTGGACTTAAACAAGCACCTAGTATTTATCAAAGATTTATGGATAACAAGCTCGAAGGTTTAGAAGAATTTACCTTTGTGTACATCGATGATATTATAATATACTCTAATCAAGATACATTAGATCATTTAAAAAAAGGTTAAAATAGTCCTTCAACGATGTAGTGAAAAGGATTAATTTTAAGCAAGAAAAAGGCACGAATAGCTCAACAAAATATAGAATATTTAGGAATTGAATTTCAAAATGGTTATTTAAAACTACAACCTAATATTGTCAAGAAGATTAATGAATTTCCAGATCAGCTAAGGAATCGAACTCATGTACAACAATTTCTAGATATTTTAAATTATATTTCAGACCAAGGTTTCTTTTGTAATTTAGCAAAAGAAAGAAAACTATTACAATTACAATGTAGTACAAAAACTCAATGGACTTAGACTGATGCAGAGACCAAAGTTGTGAGGAAACTCAAAGCTTTATGTATGGATTTACCAATGTTATATAATTATCTTCCGATGGATACACTCCTGGTACAAATTGCTGCTAGTATAGATACATGGGCAGGATGCCTTTTCGCACAACCACCCAATCAAAAGAAATATCATTTATGCAAATATATTAATGGGACATTTAATCCCACGGAATATAAATATCCTATGTATGAAAAAGAAACATTGACTTGTCTCAAAACTTTGAGAAAATGACATATAGATCTATTACCGGTTGAATTTAAAATTCAAACAGATTCAAAGTATCTATGTGGATTCATTTGATACAATATACACAGCAATTATAATCAAGGAAGACTAATACAACGGCAGCTTGTGTTGAGTCAATATCAGTTTTCAATTCAATATATCACGTCTTCGGACAATTTTCTTGCAGATATTTTAACCAGAGAATGGAAGCATTCATTTTAAATTTGGAAGAAGCACTACCTCAGAAGGAAGTAGAATTGATAAATTTGCAACAACAGATTGGAATCATCACCAAAGACATAAACCAACTCAAAACAACCATCCAAGTATTGAAACAAAATACGAAAGACCAACAGATAGCTCAAACCGAAGCTACCTCTGTACCCACTTCTACCAATATTCCAATCACTACTTCTGTTACAACACCTACTCCTATTACCCCTCAACAAATCACCCAAGTACAAACACCTCCATCTCAAAAACAAGTTGATGACACTGAAGCAAAAACATATGTGATTTACAATGGACCTATGGCAGGACTCTATGATGCATGGCATAAAGCAGCTATTCATATCACTAGCCATTCAGGTATTTTACATAAGATTTTTGCTACTAAAACCGAAGCTGAAAAGGCTTTTGTTGATTTTAAACAACAAAATCTAGGATTGAGACCTCAATTTAAACAAGTGTTGGAAACACCAGCTCGTACAACCACTGTAATGCAGTCATTGGGCAAACCCATAAATTTCGATCGGATTAATGCTATACCTACCAGATCTCTACAAATTGAAGCACGAAAATTGACTTCAAAAATGTTTTCTGACTGTTTTCAAAACCTAAATACATGGACCGAAGCACACAAAATCTATCACTATTATCCACAAATCTGTGGCAAATATGGACCCAAAGTAATTGTTCTTCCTGAAGCAGAACCCTTAACCACCTATCTATTGTTTCAGAGTGGACTCATATATAGATACTATGTATATAACCAACCTTCAAATACTTTTTGAATTTCCCATTGGATTTACACAAGCCTTTAAAAATTACAAGGATCGATTTGCAAAAGAAAGAGAAATTTATATCAAGATCTAGAGCAGCTATCCTATCTTCAAGGAAAATGATACAATCAAAGATGCAGACATTATGCTATTCAGAATAGCATTCCTTGCTATTGGAATCAGCAATTTATCCTCACATTGACACACCCCCAAATCATCAATTTGATTGGGAAGTAATTAATCAGTTTAATCTTAATTGTCTAGAAAGAGTATTTGTGCAAGCAGCCCGCATCAATGCTGAATCTACCATCACAGTCAACTACAAAGGATTTATGATCTCTTCATATAAACAGGCAGTGCAGTCAGAAGTTTTACAAATCATCAAGCAATTTCTTAGTCTTTTCACTACCATGGAAGGAATTTTTACTGAACTCAATGCAACGTGGAAATATGCAATTTGTCATCAAATGCAAGGGCATCCAGAGCACAAATGTAAATATTGTCCCTCGATCACTCAGACGGATGAAACCGGTTCAATCGAAGCTATTATTGAAGAATAAAGACAAAGGAATATGCTTTTATTGAATTGACACAATGTAGGCCTTTGTCGGCCATCAGCAGAAGAATCTGCTTTTTATTTGTACATTATTGGCTTTTACTTTTTGCTTTAGCTTTTTCCTTTTTCGAATCATACTTTTGCCGGCTACTTGGTTTGGCATTTTCCTCCCTCATTCTCTATATAATGTAAGAACTTAAGCCTTAGAGCTCACCACGAACTGAAATAAAAGTATCTTTAGTCCTACCTCTCTCTCTAAATTGCGAGTAGCCTGGCGATTGACATTAAAGCATAAACAGAGACAAAATAGATACGACTATCTGTTCTTTTATTTCCGCTCTCATTTATGTCATTATTCAATATAGATCTTTAATCACTCTGTTTTTACTTACTAGTTCTATAGTTTTTCTTGGTTATGAATTTCTTCTTTCTTTAAAATGAGCACTTATTTTGAATACAAACTACATTTGAAAGAATTAATTGCTATTACATATAATCGATATCGTAGTTATGATCATATTATTCAACAAAATCAATTGTATATTGAACAAACACCAGTAACACCTAATAATCAAGCAGATATTGCTCATAGATTTCATATTATTACCTATTTCAATGAACTAAACAATTAAGCAAGATCAGAAGAAAAGAACTTCGTCAAGAAATAAACCAACATATAAACTAATCAATTTTTTCTTTGATTCATATATGAATTTAAGTTATTTTGAACGCAAACGCTATTTGAAAAATGCCGTCAAAGAAACCTATGATCGAGAAGAAAAATTGCATGAGATGCTTGCTAGAAATCATGCACGTAATAAAAGAGCACACAATAGTTTGTATGCACTCAGATATCACGAAATGTATGAAACCAGTCGAATGATTAAAATGGTTATAGATCTTAAAGAAATGGTAATTAAAACTAGGAAGTTTTATGAAAGGTTCATTAAAAAACTTATCGATTAAAGCTTTCTTGTATTTTCCTTTGTAATTTCTCTGTTTGTAATAAAAAGTCAGTTATTATGCATTATTTTGACTTAAAAGCCACACTTAAAACCCAAATTAAAAACAGTTTGAAATATCAGAAAAGCATGCTTTTTGGATTAAGAAATATGAAGCTAAATTAGAAAAAGCTAAAGAACGTCAAGATTCACAAAGAATTTTTCAATTAACTCAAAATTTGTTTATCATGAAACATGTTCAATATAACAATAGACAAAATAGAAAAGAGATCTTAATGATATTTCCAAATTATTCTGTTAATACTAATGCTTTTTCTTTACTTACTCATTATGCATTATTCTCTTTTGTTATATATTTCCATTCTTTACGTTTTACCAATTATGCTTTTTATTTTAGTTACTTTCTTTACTTTTTATCCCAATAGATATATACCTTTTCTTAGATCAGTACTTAGTCAAGGATTTACTAATAGATTATTATATCAATTATATATTGAATGGATAATTATACAACCATTTCTTATTCAGGAATTAACAGACCAAAACGAAAAAGTTATTTTAGATAAGTATGGACTAGATAAACCTAAACCTCCACAACCTAGATAAATTTAGGATAATGACTTCACACCCCTACAATTGTTCCATCTATAATCAACCAACAAATTGTTCTATTTGTCAACAATTAAAAGAACATATCGAATTTATAGAATATCTAAAACATCAACATTTTATGCAACTACAATACTGGGAGAACCAATATAATTATCTTAGAACAACGATTACTAATCTTGAAACACTACAACCTATTCAGGAGATTTTAAATCTTGAAACACAGATGCACCAGTTTTATACACAACAGTTAAATCATTATGAACGAACATTACATGATCATAAAATTAGTACTCCTTGGCATCTTCATGACTGAACCAAATCATAGTCAAAACATCTTAGATGTAGATAATTTAGAACTACATGAAGCTCAAGGAATTTTTCATATAAATATACTTTTATCAAATGAAAAATAAAAACAAATTGCAAAAACACAATTAAATCTCAAAGTTGGACAAGACATTCATAAATCATTACTTAAAATGGTTATAGATCGTAAAAATATTATTTATTTTGAAAAAATAGTTCATGAAACTCCCATTCGTATAAATCAATGTAATGGACATATACGTATCAATCTAATTGATCAAGAACAAATAAATAAACAATTTCACCAAATACCTCCCAAAAAACGAGTTAAAATCGGATATATTTACCTTTCCACTATTCAAATATTATTAAAATATACTTTTCAAGAAGGAATTGATTCACCTATTAGAATGGCCATAGTAGCCGAACGAATGACTAATTTAAATGATCAAATCATTGGAATTATGAATGGAAATTTAGCATACAGAAAAATAAAATTCAACACTCGATTAAAATTAGGAATACGATTAAAATCATATAATTTAGATGACACTATCACTATAGCCTATAAATTTTATAAAGAAAATTTAATGACCCCTTGACAATTTCCTTTTTCAATCACTTATCAAATTAGTTATGCTTTAACCAACTCTCATCATGGTATTGAATTCAAAAATACTGAAAAAAATTTACATTGATCAATTATTTAACGATGTTGCAAAAGTAAGAACAAAATTAAGAACTTTACCAGCTATATAATATCCTATCCAACTAAACTCCCCCGTCAACAAAAGACATTCATTTTTAGATACACCATCTTCTTCTTCCACTCCTTTACTTAAATCTCACTCATTAAGAATAGAACGACCTATCTGATTCTTTGAATCTGAAAACACAATGAAAGAAAAAAAAAAGTGAGAATCACTAATCCAATTTTATCAGCCCCTTCGGCAATAAAAACATCAGTGAAAATAGATGATCTTAAAAATCAAATTACAGAATTAACTACTTATCTAAAGCATACATTATGAGTATGAACCAATATATAAAAGAACAAAATAAACAATTAGAAACCCAATTAACTTAATTAATACAAATACAAAACCAAGCAATATAATTAGTAAAAGAATTACTCGCTAAAAATAAACACCAAAATGAACAAATCAAAAACATAGAACAGATCCTCATATTGACTTAAGTAATTTGCTTCCGCCCTACCTTCAACTCGAGTTTTGGGTAGCAAATTGTCTATATTTATAACGTCGAAATTGTTTTCTATGAGGGATATAAGGTCTATGTTTATAATAATGTCTAGGATAATGTTTCCATCTATAAGATTTATAGGGTTTTCTTTTTCTGTGGTATAGGGTTTTTGTTTCACATCCATATTATTGTGGTACTTCTACATATTTAGCACAACAACTCTGAATATCTTTATGCCCTACATTCTCAAGTTTTGGGTAGCAAAGTGATATTAGAGCTTCCAGGTGGATAGTCCTGGGTAGCCCCACATCTCGTTTTCGAGTCCCAACATAACCACTAGTTCCGAACTAGCCTGTGAAGTAATGAAGCATGGTGGGTGTAAAAGATGTGATTCCGCCCTACCTTCAACTCGAGTTTTGGGTAGCAAATTGGTATCAGAGCCTAGTACAAAACCTATTACTTTAGTAAAACCATGGAGAATATAAATGAAAATTCAAATTCATTAGAGTACACAACACCTGTAAATCTTTAGAAACAGTTGAAGGAAATATACAATCTCAACTCAATGAAATTACACAATTAGTGCAAAAACTAACTTTACAACTAACATAAAAAAATCCATTAAATTACTGACAAAGATGAAATTATTTACGGATATGAATTAGATCAAGACCTTTATGTAGAAGAAGAAAAACCTGAAAGTAGTAAAAGTAAAAGAATTACTCACTGAAAATAAACACCAAAATGAACAAATCAAAAACATAGAATAGATCCTCAGGTTGGTACGGGCCTGAGGCTTAGCCCCACGTCTCGTGTTCGAGTCCCAGCACAATCACTGGTTCCGAACTAGCCTGTGAAGTAGCGAAGCATGGTGGGTTTAGGTAGTTTGGTTCCGTCCTACCTTAAACTCGAGTTTTGGGTAGCAAATTGCGTGATATCTAACAAGCATCTCATCCAATTGTTGTTCTCGAACATATGTTTCTTTGATGGCATTTTTCAAATAGCGTTTGCGTTCAAAATAACCTAAATTCATATATGGGTCAAAGAAAAATTGATTAGTCTATAAGTTGGTTTATTTCTTGACAAAGTTCTCGTCTTCTTATGTTGTTTAAATGTTTTAATTCTTGGAAGTATAAAATAATACGAAATCTATGAGAAATATCATCTTGATTATTGAGTGTAACTGGTGTTTGTTCAATATATAATTGATTTTGTTGAATAATATGATCATAACTACGATCTCGATTATATGTAACAGCAATTAATTCTTTTAAATGTTGTTTGTATTCAAAATAGTTATGAATGGCAAAAAATCATAAATTTTGGATTAACAAATATGAAGCCAAATTAGAAAAAACTAAACAAAATAATAATACACAAAGAATATTCCAGTTAACTCAAAATTTGTATGTAATGAAACATGTTCAATATAATAATCTACAAAATCTAAAATGCGATCTTAACGATATTTCTAAATTAATTAGTTAAGTTTCTTTAATTATTTCACTGCGTAATTTTATTCCTTATTGATAACATCATGCATATTTCTCTTTTAATAGCTATTTCCCTTATTTCCATTTTTATGCTTTATCAATTGTGCTCTTTATTTTCGTTACTTTCTTTACTTTTTATACCAATAGATATATACCTTTTCTTATATCAGTACTTCATCAAGGATTTACTAATAGATTACTATATCAGTTATATACTGAATGGGTAATTATACAACCATTTCTTATTCAGGAATTATTGGACCAAAATGAACAATCTATTTTAGATAAGTATGGACTCGATAGACCTAGAAAATAAATACCTTCTAATAATGACTTCATACTCCTACTATTGTTCTATCTGTAATCAATCAACAAATTGTTCTATTTGTCAACAATTAGAAAAATTTATCGAATCCTTAGAATATTTAAAACATCAACATTTTATCACCCTTAGATATTGCAAAAACCAATATAACTACCTTAGACCAATGATTACCAATCTTTAAATACTACAACCTATTCAGGAAATTTTAGATCTAGAAAAACAAATGCACCAGTTTTACACACAACAGTTAAATCATTATGAAAGAACATTACATGACCATAAAATTAGTACCCCTTGGCATCTTCATGACTGAACAAAATCATGCTGAAAATATATAGATAATTTAGAACTATATAAAGCTCAAGGAATTTTTCATATTCATACTCTTTTATCAAATGATAAACAAAAAAAAATTGTTAAAACACAATTAAATTTAAAAACTGGACAAGATATTCAAAAATCAGTCCTTAAACAAATTTTAGATCGTAAAAATATTATTTATTTTGGAAAAATAGTTCACGAAGCACCTATTCGTATAGATCAAATGTAATGGACACATACGTATCAACCTAATAGATTAAGAACAAATAAATAGACAATTACTCAAAATTCCTTTAGAAAAACGAGTAAAAATAGGATACATTCATCTCTCAACTATTCAAATCTTATTAAAATCCACTTTTCAATAAGGAATTGATTCACCTATAAGAATGGCTATAGTTGATAAACGAATGAAAAATTTAAATGATCAAGTTATAGGAATTATGAATGGAAATTTAGCATATGGAAAAATAAAATTCAACACTCGATTAAAAATAGAAATACCATTAAAATCACAAAATTTAGATGACACTATAACCATAGCCTTAAATTTTATAAAGAAAATTTAATGAACCCTGGACAATTTCCTTTTTCAATCACTTATCAAATTAGTTATGCTTTAACCAACTCTCCTCATAATATTGAATTCAAAAATACTGATAAAATCTATATTGATCAATTATTTAACGATGTTGCAAAAGTAGGAACAAATTTTAGAATAAAATTAAGAACTTTACCAGCTATACTATTGGGCCCCGAACCTTTTATGGAAGCTAGAACTGTTAAGTGAATGATTGCCAATCATTCATGTGTAAAGAAGGAGGAATTCATGAATTTGAAATGAAAATGAAAAATATGGTTTAGATATAAGATGGATTTTATGTGATATGTTGA
>JANVCQ010000011.1:74823-99049 GCA_025531925.1 Erythroxylum plowmanianum | reverse complement strand
AAGATTATTATGAATTGAGTTTTGCATGAGGATGAATTTCCAAAAGGGAAATTGGATTGATTAGTATGTGTTTGAATAAAGTATGAAAAGAAAAAAAATTTACACCGGATTCGGATTGAATTAGTCTAAGGTTTCCAACGCGATAGTTTTCTAAAGATATTTGTTCACGAATGTCGGAAATTTGTTCAGTTCGATTCCGCTTTCAATTTTGTTTCCGCATTTTGTTATCCGATTTTCCGATTCGATTCGTTTTGATTTGATACTTTCGCGTTCTGTTTTTGCTTCGATTCTGATCCGATTTGTGGTTCGCTTACGTTTTAGCCCACTTTCGGATTTGAGATCCGTTTAATTTGTTCCTCCTCTTTGTTTTTTTCGTTTTCGTTTTCCGTTTTCCGGTTGGGGTCTGGTCCCGAGATCGGGTCCCAATAGAAAACATAGATACTTTACTTTATTACTATTGCAATCTAGATAATTAATCTTATATAAAAATTAGAATTTTATATAAGTTAACTCTAAATCCTTAACAATGAATACTTTGAAATTTCCTTTAACAATTTATTTGCATTTTTTATTTTAATGATTTCATTATCTTTAGTAGTCATCCAATTTATTTAGTTTATTTTTAATTAAGATTAATAGAAATAGTGATATAGTTTATATGAGATTGATATTTTGGATTTATTCCAATCTTAATTACTTACTATAATTGACACAATATGCTAGTAGATTCAGTAGATCAATATGCAACTAGCTTAGCTTTTAGAGGAGCATGTTGTATCAATAATATTTGTTCTAATAACCAAAATCCATATTTACTTTTGAGAAATTTTAACTAAATTATAAGCTCACATTAAGTAGAAGGAAAGAGATTGAACAGTACACAAATTACTGATGAGATCATTTTGTGTACCTCTCAATTAAGGTCACAAACTTAACGCTTTGGGGTCACTTCTTCACCTAAACTTATAAGCAAAATGGAGATTAGTTCAAAAGAAAGAAACTAGACAAATTTATGGTAAACATAGATTAGCCAGGTAGCTTCCTATCAAGTTGAGCTCATCTTGGAAATTCCTTATGTTCATAATACTCCTTGATATAAGTTCTTGATATTTAAATTTAAAAATAACCTTATCAATGCCAGTGGATTTGAAGAGTCTATTATGAAAGGTCTGGTAGTACATATTGAAGGCTACAAAGCTTAGCAAAGCTCCTATAATTGACATATTTAACTTCTCATTTATTAAAGAAGATTAGTGCAATCATTTAACAAGTAGGGGTGACCATTTCATTTGCATTCCTTATAATATTAGGAAGAGATTTATTAGAAGTGAATAGGCTACTAGGATGACCATTTCATAAATTCCATCTGTTACTCATAATCGAATCCTACCTGTTGCATGGAGGTTATCCCACTACCACAAAGTGTATACCCAAACATCTAGAGGACATTCAAGTACATATCCTATGATAATGGTATATTAGAGCATAATCTCTTAGATGGCATTATAAAGAATATTCAATACTTAAAAACCTCAACACTTCATTTCATTCATTGACAAAAGTTTACATTGTATTTATTGAAATAAATATTTACAATCCTTATATAAAAGTTTACATGACAAAGAAACTACAAAATACAACTATAACTCCTCTGATGTCAGCTAACAGACCTTTGAGCTATATCCAAAATGTTCCTGTAGATAAATCTTATGAATTAGGTCTCCTATCTCGTACTTAAAAAGGCACATTATAATTTTTGATGAGTTTTGCGAACTCAATAAGTGAACCATCATTGATGATCTTACTCAGGTCAAATACACAAATATCACACAACTAACTAATTTCACAAACATTCTTTTAGAGTATGAATAACCTAATCAATCACATTATCATGGCATATCACTTTATCATCACAATTTCAGCAAAAAATTTCATGATCATATATTTCATAATCATAAATATACAAATACATATGCATATGAGACTCCAAATTTGTTATTTTCTATTGTGACCGAGTGCCTTTCAGATACAGATACAGATACAGATATTGGCCCATTAGGCTCAATCAGAAACAAAAATCACAGATCAAAGCTCTACGTGCAAAATTCTGAACTTAAAGCTCTTTCAAACTGGCTACTTTGATCACAACGTCTTTATCTAAATATGCATTTTATGAAATGCATCAAATAACATAATATGATATGTATAGCATTCACTTTTAATGCACAGACAAAATCTCATATTCATCAAACCTAAATTTGGCATTCAACTTTCGTTGAGTATACAGATATCATTTAGAATTTAGATGCAAACAAAACATTTCCAATACATTCCTGAATATCAAACTCCTCGAACCATCACAGTCTAGAATTCATAAACAAATCATAAATAGTTCAATAATTTTAAGTTAAACAAAATAAATCAATCCTAGGAAGATCATGTAGGTTAACTCACAATACGCTTCAATATGTTATTGCCTAAATGGTCCAGCAATGTCTGACTAGCATCCAACTTGAGTGTTTAAAATTAGACAATACACATATAATTCACATTACAAAGTTCATCAATCAAACACTTATTCATTTTTTCACATATATACATATGTCATGTTAAATATATGCTCAATGACTATTTCAGGTATGTTTCCTTTGTTCACAACCTATAATCATTTATATTTCAAAACTCATATCATTCATATGTCTCATTTGAACTTAGGATTGCACCTCAATAAATTATAATATCATCAATCTATCAGTCACTAATGTTATTCTGACATTATATGAGCATACAATATCCAAACTCTCATACAACATCTCCAATTCCAGTTTAATATTATTCAATTGATAGCTTATAACTCATTGTCTTTCATGCATCAAAAATCAAACCAGAAACTATTACATTCATTTCATTCCAATTCAAGCATGATTCATATACTACTAAGCATTCCATAAAGATCATATTACTTAATTAGTGAGCTTCCAATTCTAGCTCAATTCATTAGGTTAACTTAGCCCTCTATGCATGCAAGATCATCACCAATGCAAGGTGGGATTAGATGACTCTTGGATATAGTAAAACAAAGACAATTAGCTGGTTCTTTGGTTGTTTTATGATAGGTTAAGGTGTGGAAACTTAGCTAGGGTTCAAACAAAAGTACAAAGAAAGGGCTAGAGCAATTTTGGTGAAGAAACAAAGGAAAGAAGCAACAAAACTCACTACAAAAACTTGCTACATCATAAGCTAGGTGTCAGCGTCTAAACTCACCATATGTCATAAGGCATGTAATACACTTGCCTGTTCATATGCTGCAATTAGTCACAATTAATCAGTCCATATGTCTTATTATAATTAGTCCACATGTCATACAATAATTGGTGCATTTGTCATTAATTTAACTATGCCAAATGTCACCCAATTCTAGGCTAAATCATCCAAATTTTTCATGTATCAATTTATCCTACCACTTGGCCTTGTCCTAGTCCATCAACTCAAGGCTGTCTTCCCTCTTGCTCTTGGGTAGGATTCTCTTAGTTTCCTAAAACAACCAAGGTTCCATTCAAAACAATATTCTAATAAAATTTAAAAACTTTAAAACTAAAAAAAATGCAATAAATACAAATTAAGCTTAAATCTAACCTACCCATAGTCCATCTAGGTTAGAAAACCCAAAACCTAGTTTAGAAACCCTAAAATCAAATGGGTTCTGTTAAATCATCTTCTTCTAACACAACACCCATTCTCTCTCTAACTCCTTCATTCTCAACACAACCCATTTCTCTAATAAAGTAAGAAGAAAAGATGATTAACTTACCTTAACAAGCTTGATTTCTCTTCTTTTCTTTTTCTTTTCTCTCTTTCCTAGCTTCTCCCATGATTTTCTCCTTCTCTTATTTCTCTACGTTTTTTCTCTCTTCTCTTAGCTTCTCACTATCCTCTCTCTTATTCTTTTAATTCAAGCCCCATTTGTTTTGTCTTTCTTCCCATTTTGCCCCTCATTAAACTAGGCTTTACATATTTACCCTTCTTTCTTTTAACATAAGCCTACTACTACTTAAGCTAACTTAATTCTAACACTTCATTCTTCTAATTTCTATTCATACTTGCTAATTTAATGGACTAAATTAAAAAAAATCAAACACATAAATCGATAAATATTGAAAGAAAATTTTGGGGTCCAACAAGTAAATACCTGAAAAGTTTCGCCATACAGGTAGTGTCTCCAAATCTTCAAAGCAAATACTACAACAGTAAGTTCCAGATCATATACCGGATAATTAAACTCATGAGTCCTCAACTGTCTTGATAAATATGCTATCACTTTGCTATGCTACATCAATGCACATCCTAATCCCTGATGTGTAGTATCACTGTACACTACATACCCTCCTGCTCCAAATGGAATAGCTAATACCAATGCTGTAGTTAATCGACGCTTAAGCTCTTCAAAATTCTCTAACAATTATCATTCCATTTGAAAGGTACATTCTTCTTTAGAAGTTTTGTTAAAGGGGTTAAGATCAATGAAAACCCCTCAATAATCCTCTTGTAGTATCTAACTAATCCAAGGAAACTTCGAATCTCATACACATTCCTCAGAGCCTCCCTCTTCATCATTGCTTCTACTTTCTTTGGGTTTGCCTGAATGCCATGTCCAGACACTACGTGACCTAAGATTACTACTTGATCAAGTCAAAATTCACACTTATTGAACTTGACATACAACTATTTCTCTCTCATTATCTGTAGAACCATTCTCAAATGCTCTAAATGTTCTTCTCTACACTTCAAATACACTAAGATGTCATCAATAAACATAATCACAAAGCGATCTAAATAAGGTTGAAATGCCTTATTCATCAAGCCCAAAAAAGCTGATGGGACATTAGTCAATCCAAATGGCATCACCAAAAACTCAAAATGCCCATATCTTGTTCTAAATGTACTTTTTGGTACATCAGCCTCAATTATTTCAATTGATAATATCCCGATCTCAAGTCCAACTTTGTGAACACCTGAGCTCGCTATAACTAATCAAGCAAATCATCAATCCTCGGCAATCTTAACTGTCACCTAATTCAATTATCGATAATCAATACACAATCTCAGAGTTCCATCCTTCTTCTTTATGAATAATACTGGAGCTCCTCAAAGTGACACACTAGGGCTGATGAAACACTTCTCTAATAACTCTTGCAACTAGGTCTTTAATTCCTTTAATGTTACATATGTCATCCTATATGGAGGAATTGATATAGGAGCGGTACTTAGAATGATGTTTGTGGTAAACTTCATCTCCCTTTCCTAGGGTAAACCTAGTAGTTTTGCAGGAAACACATCTAGGAAATTCCTAACAACTGACATATCTTGAATGGTTTGTTCATTTCGAGTATCAACTACTTGGGCTAAATAAGCCTCACATCCACCTAGTATCAGTTTCAAAACACTCATGAATAAAATTAATTAGGCTGGCACTACCTGACTAACTCCTTGAAACATCACTCTCAGTTGATTAGGGGATTCAAAAACGATTAGGGGATTCAAAAACTACTTCCTTAGTATAACAGTTTATCACAGCCTGATAAGCAGTGCACCAATCCATGCCTAAAATAATATCTATTTCTTTTAACTATAATACAATCAAATTAGCTTCTAACTCTACTTGATCAATTCAAACTATACACCCTTTACAAATCTCACCAATCACTATTGTGCTACCCACTGGGGTACTCACCTCTAATCGACATTTCAATATCTCTCTCACAATGCAATCTAGATGTCAAATGTGGTGTGATGAATGAATGTGTAGATCCTAGATCTACCAATGCAAATGCTTCAAAATGAAAAACATTCAACACATCTGCTACCACATTTGGGGAGTTATATGCCTCCTATCTGATGAGGCCCTGGCCTGAAACTGCGGTTGATTACTCTACACCTCAATCTTGACACTCGGCTTTGCTAACTAAGTTCTGTCTCTACCTCTGCCTTTCTATACAGCTCCGATAGCTCTACTCTACTAAACCGTTGCCTCAGTCATTGCTCCTCCTCTAACTCTAGACTATGGTCTGAAAGTTTTAAGACAATCTCTGACCTGATGCTCTACAAAGCCACAATGGAAACAAACTCCTGATAACCTCCAACACTTACCACCATCTTTCTTACCACAGTGCTCACAATTAGGCATATGTTATGACTGCCTAGAGGGCACTTGTCCTTTACCTCTACTAGTCTGAACAAACCCACCCCTTGGTCAAAACCTAGATTGTCTCGATCTAGCCTGGAATCGAGATGATGTGTTCTGACATTTACTAAAGCTTCTATCAGAATCCGCCTGAGATTCACTCTGTCTCTTCAGTCTAGACTCCTGTTTATACTCTCCTGACCATTCTTCAATGGCTATTCAATTCTGATCAATTATAAAACTACCCAAATTAGAAATAGCTAGCCTCGTTCTGATCTCCATATTTAACTTATCCTTAAATTGTATACATTTGTCTTCCTCAGTTGGGATCAATGCAATTGCATACCCTATTAACTAATTGAATCCTATCTCATACTCTGCCACTATGAGCCTACCTTGCTTCAGATCCAAAAATTCTTTCATCTTTCTATCCAGATAAATCTTAGGTGTATAATTCTCTCAAAACACCCTTAGAAAATCTTCCCAGGTTGAACTACAAGGTTTGGTGGTATTGCCTGAAGTAGTCTTCCACCACTGATATGTTGGACCTTGCAATAGTAAGACTGCATAATCAAATTTCTCATCTAATTCACAATCATCAAACACTTTTTTAGTTCTCTTTTAGCCAGGTCTGTATTTCTGTAGAAGTCCACAGCCCCCTACTTTCTCAGTTTATCATATCTTATTTCTCACCTCTTTAGAATTCTTAGAGGCATCTAAGCAAACTCAAGTACATGAAACTCATTTTTGGCTCTACATACTCCATGTTAGTTGACTCTCTAACTTGATCTCCTATGGTAGGTGACCTATAACAAAAATAGTTGTGATCACTAACTGAGTATCCCTTATTTATCATGTCTCAATACACTTATATGTCCCTATGGATGCCAAACCATGCTCTGATACCAAAATTGTAACATCCCACTACCATAGAATATATACCCGAACATCCAGAGGACATTCAAGTACATATCTTATGATAATGATATGTTAGAGCAAACATAATCTCTTAGATGGCATCATAAAGAATATTCAATACTTAAAAACCTAAACACTTCATTTTATACATTGATAAAATTTTACATTGTATTCATTGAAACAAATATTTACAATCCTTATACAAAAGTTCTACATGACAAAGAAACTACAAAATACAACTATAACTATTCTGATGTCAGCTGACAGACCTTTGAGCTATATCCAAAACATTCCTCTAGATAAATCTTAGGAACTAGGTCTCCTGTCTTGTACTTGAAAAGTCATGTTACAATTTTTTGATGAGTTTTTCAAACTCAATGAGTGAATCGTCATTGATGATCTCACTAAGGTCAAATACATAACTATCACACAACCAGTCAATTTCACAAACATTCTTTCAAAATATGAATAACCCAATCAATCACATTATCATGGCATATCACTTTATCATCACAATTTTAGAAAAAAATTTCATGATCATATATTTTATAATCATAAGTATACAAATGCAGGGCATATGAGACTCTAGATTCATTATTAATTGTTGTAACCGAGTGCCTTTCAAATACAGATATAAATACAGATATTGGCCCATTAGGCTCAATCAGAAACAGAAATCACAAAGCAAAGCTCCACGTGTAGAATTCTGAGCTTAAAGCTCTTTCAGACTGGCTACTTTGATCACAACGCTTTTATCTGAACATGTATTTTATGAAACGCATCAAATAACAGAACATGACATGTATAGCATTCACTTTTAATGCACAGATAGAATCTCATATTAATCGGACCTAAGTTCGACATTCAACTTTCGTTAAGTATACATATATCATTCACAATTCATATGCAAACAAACACTTCCAATACATTCCCAAATATCAAACTCCTCGAACCATCAAAGTCCAAAATTCGTAAGCAAATCACAAACATTTCAATAATTGTAAGTTAAATAGAATAAATCAATCTTAACAAGATCATCTAGGTTGACTCACAGTACGCTCCAATATGCTATTACCTTTATGGTCACACCTTAATAAATTATAATATCATCAATCTATCAGTCACCAATGTTATTCTAACATTATATGAGCATACAATGTCCAAACTCTCATACAACATCTCTAATTCTAGTTCAAAATTATTCAATTAATAGCTCACAACTTATTGTCTTTCATGCATCAAAAATCAAACCAGAAACTATTACATTCATTTCATTCCAATTCAAGCATGATTCACATACTACTAAGCATGTCATTAAGATCATATTGCTACTTATTTATTTAGCTTCCAATTCCAACCCAATTCATCAAGTTAACCTAACCCTCTATACATGCAAGATCATCACCAATGCAAGGCGGGATTAGATGAGTTTTGAATATGTTAAAACAACAACAATCAGCTGGTTCTTTGATTGTTTTGTGATAGGTTAAGGTGTAGAAACTTAGCTAGGGTTCAAACAAAAGTACAAACAAAGGGCTAGAGCAATTTCAGGGAAGAAACAAAAAGAAGCAGCAAAACTTAGCTACAGAAACTTGCTACATCACACGTTAGGTGTCAACGTCTAAACTCACCATATGTCATAAGGCATGTAATACGTTTGCCCATTCATATGCTGCCGTTATTCACCAATTAATCAGTCCATATGTCTTATTATAATTAGTCCATATGTCACACAATAATTGGTCCTTTTTTCTCCAATTTAACTATGCTAAATGTCACTAAATTCTAGGCTAAATCATCCAATTTTTCATGTATCAATTTATCCTACCACTTGGCATGTGTCCTAGTTCAAATGTACATTTTAATCCATCAATTTTCAATCCACAATATTTAATTCCCAATTTGCTAATTGAAATTCGAACATACCAAAATTCAAAACATATCAAATCACAATTCACATCAAGATCACTTAACATTTTTTATACTCTGGAATAAGTCAATTGAGTGCATATGCTAAATTGTAATGTGCACAAATATTAATTCATGTATGAATGCTAATGTTATACATATATATGCAATATTTAATCTAGGGTTGAACCCTAAGCATATTCTGGAAAAATGAGATATTACATCAATTTAATAAATCAAAATAGTTTTCCCTCTCATTCAATAATGACTATATTATTTTATTTTATTTTTACATTTGTTTTTTATTGATTGGTTTGAGTGAAGTTAATTTCTTTTTCATTGGATTATGTTGGTTGCTATCAAAGACTTGTTACAACTTCTGTCCTGGGCATTTTTTGTTTTGGATACTTATGCTACTTCATACATATCTATACCTATGTTCAATTCAAAACTTATCAAAAACTAGCTAATTACATATAGGCTACATTGTAGTCATGTTTTGTGTTGAAGAGTGTTGATAATTGTCCAAACTCATCCATTTTTTTGTAGTTTGTGGTTGTCCATATGTCAAGGTAATTCGTTCAAGTAAGTAATGTCTACAATGTGATCAATTTTGTGTTGTTCTTTGCAATTTTACCTCTAACAATGATTGATGAGTTTTTAGGCTAGGGTTTAATAATCTATGTATTTATGTTTGGGCATTGTTTAAGTTTGTAGATAAATACTTGAACTTCAATGTGATTAATTCAAAATTGGTATTAACATAAGAAATTCATGTATTTGACATGACAATCCTTTACATAACAAAACCCTAGGATGTGATATAGGCTAAAAATCCGTGATGCAACTCCTATGAGGCTTACTAGTGAAAACTTCCATGAGCCTAAGAGTCACAACGAAAACTTGCTTTCTCAATTCATGTGGTGTAACAATGCCACATACCATAGTGCTTATTCAACATCAAATTTTGGAAATGAACTTGTAGGTGATTACTTCAAACTTAGTAGTATCATAAGAAATCCATGTATTATATTGCTTTTTAAAGCTCTTTTAAGGTTTGCAAATTGAATAGATCCTTATATGACTTGAAACAAGATAGTTGTTAGTGGTACACGAAGCTATCCAATTCTAGGTTTTCTCAACAATTCACATGGGCATCTTCTTACAACTTTCAACAATAAAGCTTTGAGGTCATTTTTTTTCTTGACTTGGAGATTGCTCGATCTAACATTAGAATTAATATATGTATGAAAAAATATGCTTTTAATCTTTTTGAGGAAACTGTTTTATTTATAGTAAACCAATTTCCACTTTTTTATTTTAATATAAAGTTAGAAAAATAATATGTAGTTTTTTTTTAATTCTTAACGTCACTTCTTATAGGATAGTAGTTGGCAAATTGTTTTATTTGACTGATGCTTATATATGTTATCCATCAATTAAGTCAATATATCTATAAGCCAAGTACAGTTTATCTGTAGGATGCTTATAGGGTATTAAGATATATTAAGGATAATAAAGATCAAAGTCTTATCTTTCCTCAAAAATTCTTCTATAAAGTTGTAAGGTTCTTATGCCTTAAAATGTGATGATTGTCTAATCACTAAGGTAGAATTGGTTGTGATTGAGTTTGTTAATTATGAAATCATATGGTGGAATAGGTTGGTTTCAATTTAAAGGGAAATGGTCAGAAAAACGTAGGGGAAATGAAGGATCAAATGATGTATAAAATAAAGATTAAATGTTCTGTAAGATTAATATGGATACTACCATAATGATTGTTATATCTAACTATAAAATCACTTTTTTAAATAACAGTTTTGGAAAAATGAGTAATGTTATAAATCTATAGACGATTAACATCCGATGGTTTCATTAATCCTGAGTTTGTTAAGGGAGTTAAAGCTTTTATTAACTATGCATGTTCTCAATCTGCATATATGGATGGTCCAAGATAAAATGTCCAAGTAAAAAGTGCAAACATATTCGTTTTCTTCCAATTGATGAAGTGAATCTCCATTTGTTAAGAAAAGGGTTTGTTCCAAATTATGTTGAGTGGACACGATGTGGGGAGCCATTAATTTGCAGCACCTCAAAAGGTAATGAAATAAATTTATCAATAAATGTAGATGGTTTAAAGAGGGACTAGATTTATAACAAATAATGTGGGTGCAAATGAAAATCCTTACATCCAAATGGTTTATGATATAGTTGGTTGTACTTTCAGACAAATATAGAAAATCTTAAAGAACCAAACTCTAATGCAAAAAAGTTTTTTTTGACTTACTAAAATCAGTTGACCAAGAATTATGGAAAAATTGTGAGACCATGACTCAATACTCTTCAATTGCTCGACTATTGAATGTAAAGTCTGAAAGGCATATTTATGATTGAAGTTTGGATAAAATTCTTGCTTGGTGTAATGAATCATTGCCTCATGATCATATAATGGTTGATAATTTTTACAATTTGAAGAAATTTATTAGGGGTCTTGGTTTTCTAGTTGAAAAAATTGATTCTTGCAATTTAGAGTGTATGTTATTTTGGGGAGATGATGTGGAATTATAAGAGTGCAAATTTTGTGGTCAATCTAGGTTCAAACCTAGAAAGCGTACTATGAAACAAAAAATAGTACCCTAGAAGTGGATGTATTATTTCCTTGCTAACTCCGAGACGTCAAAGATTGTATGTCTACGATGTTACTACTTATTTCATAAGATGACATAATGAACATCAACGGGAAGATAGAATAATAAATCATCCATCAGATGCACTCACATGGAAACACTTCAATAACACCCATTCTGAGTTTGTAACTAAAAGTTGAAATGTTTTTTTTAGATAAATCATAAGGCTTTTATACAAATAAAAGAAGATATGTACAGTCTAAAGATTTCAAGCCCGAAATCTCTTAACCAAAAGAGTTCAAAGGAATGTACAACACTTCCTTTCATCCTAAAACCATACAACAAACTCAATCATCCTACTCTATATCATTTTCCACCCAAGAATCTAACAAATCTGGAAAATAACACAAGATACTCAACCCAATTCCAGTAGCACCCTCAATCAACAATACAATGACATATTTTCATAGCCTATGTGCACCAGATAGAACCTCTAAAAGCAAGCCATATATGCATCCTAAATTGTCAGAGAAGGAGTCTCTGAGTGGCATTTAGACTTCATCCCTCTAAAACAAGTAAAGAGTTTCTGTCCCCATGCCAAAGTTGAAACCAACAGGATCAAGACGCTAGCTTCCCTCCATAGACATAACTTGATGATCTGATACTAGGTAATTCCTTGGCTATTACTCCCCATGTCATCTTGTTTTGCTATTTTGAACAATATGTTGCCTGAAGTTGGTTCCCCTTTTCTGACCGAAAATATCTTGATTTCCTATTCCCTTTGCAATGTCGATAGACTAGAACCATGACCAACTTGTGATGGAAGTGAATGGTTTGCCCTTCATGTGTAGGAAAGTGCGGGTTGGATGGCCCTTTTTGGACTGAACTTGCACCTAATTGCATCACTTACATGTAAAACATTAGAAATAAATTGAAACACAAGTAGTGTTACCTTCTCTCAGTGTTTAAGCTGAGGTGCTCCATAACTTGAAAGTTCACACACATAGAGAGCTTCCTTCCACCCATGGCTTCATCTTTAAAGGTCCGATTGTTTCTTTCAACCCACAGGTTATATACAGTAACAGAAAGAATAATGAGGAAGGAATTAATGTCACAGGTTCTGGTGGAGGCTGGCTGGGAGAACCATAATAAAATGGATTGAAAATTTGTAAGATGGGGTAAGAGGATATGAAAATGGCTAAGGCTTTGGAACCAAATTGTTTTAGAAAATGGGCATTCAAAGAATAAGTGGCCAATAGTCTCAAAGTCAGCTACACACAAGGAACACCTATTAGGAGTATGAAGATACTGTAATTTGTCCCTTGTTGGCAATTTATGCAAAAATGCTAACCATAAAATGGAAGAGTACCTCGAACTATTCTTATTATGCCAAACAATTTTGTACCAAGGGACAGTTTGAACTGGAGGTCTTAGGAAGGTATAAGCAGAAGAATTTGTATATTGTTTTGTAGCACAAGCTAACCATTCTAAAGTATCCTCTCTTAAATCATGGGGGGGGTATGTAAGAGGTTCAAGGTTACTGAGAGATCCCACTGGTAACTCCTGCCAACACCAACCATTATTCCTTATTACCGCCGAAACTCTAGCATTCAGAGAAAGTCCAGACCCATTTATCAACCTAGGAGTAGAAAGAGCCATTAAGAAGCCTCTAGGATGCCAAGGATCCATCCATAAGGAAGTAAAAATTCCATTTCCAATTCTAAATCGAAATTGATTCCCAATTTGATCCCTCACATACAAAATTTTCCGCCAACTCCAGGAACTACTGTTAGTAGGAGAGGTCTACCAAAAGCTTTTCCTTTTGTGTATCATAGTGTGCACCCACCTTACCCACAATGCTTCCTTATCATGAAACAGAAACCAAATTCGCTTCCCGAGTAATACAGAAGTCCACGTAGACAAGTGTTTAATACCTAGACCTTCCTCTTTTTTTGGTCTACATAAATCATTCCATTTAACCTTAGGTTGGGCTTTTGAGTCCACCTTTCCAAACCATAAAAAATTCCTAAGTTTCATCTCTATTTCCTTAGTAATGGAGGTGGGTAGGATGAAAAGGCTAGACCAATAGACCTGAAACGAGGAAAGTTGAAATGTTAGTTAGGTTGGAATTGTCGACAGATGAATTCCAAATCTGACCAACAATATTCATCATGGCTAATTATAATTACTCCTTATAATTTACCTCTATGGATGTGTATGAATTATACATATATGTTCTTAACGGTAATTGTGTCAAGGCCTACAAATCCAAAGCATAAAATTGATGTATTCTTACAATGATTGGTATCTAAATTGCACAATCTTTGGGAATTTAGTGTGGAGACATATGATGTGTCTCTCAAAAAAATTTGTTAAGAGTAGACTTGTTGTGGACTATTAGTGATTTCCCTACTATATTATGTTGTCTAGATGGAGCAAAAAGGGAAATTTGTTTGTCCTTACTGTGGCAATGATTCTGATGTATTTTATCTTGTTAACGAGGCAAAATATCTTGATTTGACAACCACAGAAAATTTCTTCTTCCACATCATCCATTTAGATGTAATAAACAAAAGTTTGTTAAAAATAGGATGGTACAAACACCTCCTCCCCCTCATAAAGCTAGTGAAGAGATATTGCAGGAGATTGATGAATTAGGGTTGCTCAAAGTTACAGAACTTGAAACTGAAGAAGTTAATAGAAGCATTAGTAAAAACTTTGGTTGGAGAAAACAAAGTATCTTTTGGAATTTGTCATATTGGAAAACTAATTTAATACGTTATGATCTACATGTGACATATATTGAAAAATATTTTTGACAATTTGTTCAACACCATAATGAACATTGAAGGGAGGACAAAGGACAACCCAAAATCACGAGCTAATTTGAATTTTTTTAGAGAAGGAATGAGTTAGATAAAGATCTTCGCACCGGTAAACATCTGAATGCATGTTACACTTTGCACAATTATCAATTAAATTATTATTTTGAGAAATTAAATGTAGAAAAAAATCAAAGAATTATCGACAAAAAACTCATGAAGGAAGTGAGAAATAGTGGTTGAAATTATCATAGATAAATTTCTCGATGAAATTATGATATCGGTAATTTACCAACAGATTGCTAATTCCGTAGTTAAATTACCGACGGAATGATATGTTCCATAGGTAAATTACCGACGGAATGATATTTTCTGTAGGTAAATTTTCAGTTGGAAATTTACCAACAGACAAACAACTTCTGTCGATAAATTTTTCAATAGAATTGTAAAATTCTATCGCTAAATTTACCGATAGAATTAAAGTGTTCCGTCGTTAAATTTTTCGAGGGAACTACAAAACTTCATCGCTAAATTTACTAACGGAATTAAAATGTTCTGTTGCTAAATTTGCGAAGGATTCGAAATATTCATCAGTAAATTTTACATACGATCGCTTCTCCAATGACTATTTCTGTCGGTAATTTTCATCACCAAATTTGTTTGCCGACGAAAATTCCGTCGCTAAAACCAAATTTGACCGTAATGATTGTTTTATATGTAAACATACGTAAAAAATATGTCATTTTAGGGCAAAAATAGAATTAGAACAGGTTAAGTAGTACAGAAGATTTGAACCCCACAATAAGTGCTCATAACATAGATTTTGCAAGTTTTGTGAATTATATCTGTTAATGTGGTATATCTTCTATTTGTCCTACATTAACCTATGTAAAATTCTTCTACATATTATATGCCCAGCATAAAAAGAAAATTAACATATAGCCTATGCAAGCCTCTAGCGAAATTTTCTTTTATCAACGATGTATAGTATTTTCCTTCATCTTACTTCTTCATCTTCTCCCCGCTTCTATACTACTATTTAACATGTCCTGTCCAAGCAGAAGGCGGCTCCCTTTGGATATGTTAAGATTAGGCAAATGCATTTCCTTGTAACTGAGACATCGTGCCAAAAGGCAAATACATATCTCATCATCACATCTCATCAATTTTACTAGTATAGGGAAAGTGACGCTCTTCTTTTTGCATATTTCATATAGCAGTAATGAAACTAATTGGATAGTTCACTCATAGTAATCTTTTCCTCGATTACTGGTGTTTATAACGTGCATTATGATGTTCTAATCGTTGCTTATTTAGAGCTGTTGCCAAGTACTTCTAAAGCCTATTGATAATGGAGCTGGACAGGGAAGGACAGTCCTTTCAGTGGACAATCTACTACTTGGTAGAAGCATCAAGATTGTTCTTTGAAGCGTTGGTGTGTGTGAAAACCTGAGTTCCTTTTCATCTGAGATCTATGAACATTGTATTTATTGAATGTTTGCTAGACATTGTGGTCAAGAAGCTTGAATGGAACCTAGTTCCTTGTGATTGTGAGGTATTAGGTGATGGTAGAATCACCATTATAGAGTAGCACCCCGGACAGAACTGTATGATCTGGTTGACGATCCATACTGGTTTTTCAATTTGCATACTCTTAAAACAAGGAATCACATACATGTTGAACAGGCAAAGCTCTTTGACAGCATCATTATCAAACCACAGGTAAAGATTATGAAGTCAGATTTCTGGTCTCTTGTAGGAAAATGCAGATATTGTTGATAGCTTATGTAGTGGTGGCCAATGCTTGGAGCAACCTGGTCACATTTTCTTTTCGCTTATTTATTGCAGTTATTTAAAAAAATGAAAGAAAGAATGTCCAAAAGTAGTCTTCTCATCTAGCTGATGTAGCTAGGAACCTTAAGAGTCGGGTAGGGTTTAGCACGGGATATCGTGTTGGTTGTAGCCAACGTCGTAGTCTAGTCTCTGACCCGCGCTTTCTTGGATTGGCAACTCTATTACTCAACCCTAGCTTGTGGGGGGAGATTTTAACGCTAAGCTAGAGCAGTTGATAAAAGGGGTGGCACGCCCTCGCACTAGGTGGTGAGTCCACGTTTTCAGGAATGGGTGCATCGGTGTGGCCTCCATGACTTAGGGTTCCTCGGCTCTAAATTCACCTGAAGGAGGGGGACTGTGCAAGCCCATCTTGATCGCGTGTTCGGCACTTCAGAATGGGTTCAAAAATTCCCCAATACTGTTAATCAACATCTTCCCTTCCTAGGGTCTGATCACCGGCCTATGCTATGTCACCTCTCTCCCACACCGCTGTGGGGTTCCGGAACACCGCCTTTTCGCTTCCAAAATGCCTGGCTCACCCATTTCGAGTTCCAGGAGGTGGTCGAGGAGTATTGGAACCCTAATGAGTTGATGATGAGTCGCTCCTTACATCATTTCTCTGCTTACCTTAGTCGTTGGAATAAACAGGTGTTCGGGAACATCTTCCACCGGAAACGGTAATTAGTGGCCTGACTAGAAGGGATTCAGCACGCCCAGACGGCCACCACTCAGGATTCGTTGCTGGCTTTGGAGGACCAGCTCAGCAGCGAGTTACTGCAAGTCCTGTGTGAGGAAGAGATCTATTGGAATCAGAAAGCCAGGTGTGAATGGCTCTCCAAAGGCGATCGTAACACTAAGTATTACCATACGATCACCCTGGCCAAACGCAAGAAACTGCAAATAGCAAGGCTTACAGATTCTACTGGTCATCACATCTCGGATCCGGTGCAGCTTCAGAGCCTAGTCACCGATTATTTCGTCCAACTCTACACTGGTAACCTAGGTCCTACCTTGCCGTTACCGATCTCCGGTGCATTCCCGTCCCTTTCAGAGGCACAAGTTCAGGAGCTGAATTCTCCTGTTCATGCCACCGAAGTTAATCGGGCTATTTTCGGGATGCACCCCCACAAAACCCCCGACATATCACCGAGAATATCATTATTGTTCAGGAGGTGATCCACTCTATAAGGAGGAAGATCGGTAAAACCGAGTACTTGACAATTAAAGTGGACCTTGAAAAAGCATACGAACGTCTTCGTTGGCAGTTTGTGCACGAGACTCTCGTGAATATTGGGTTGCCAGAGACTTTCATTTAGGTTATTAAGCAGTGTATTACGACTACGTCTCTCCAGGTTGTCTAGCAGGGCAAGGCCTCTGAGCCGTTCAAACCGTCGAGAGGCATACGGCAAGGCGACCCCCTGTCCCCATATCTTTTTGTCCTCTACATGGAGCGACTTGTTCATCTCATTTCAGCGGAGGTGGCAAAAGGCGTTTGGAAACCGATTAAACTGGGACACACGGGACTTCCCATCTCCCACCTCTTTTTTGCCGATGACCTTGTCCTCTTTGCAGAAGGTGAGGATCGTCAGGTGCAGGTTATTGGCCACACTTTAGAGACATTTTGCATAGCTTCCGGACAAAAAGTTAGCACCGCAAAAACTCAGATTTTTTCTCGAAGAACGTCTATCGCAGCACTGCGAAGCGCCTAAGCCTTGGGCTTCAGGTGACCAATACGACTAATCTGGGTCAATACCTCAGAGTTCCTTTGATCCACGAGCGCACTACCAGGCGCATCTACCAGCATATCCTGGATAATGCTTCGAAGAAACTTACGGGGTGGAGCGCCAGGTGTTTGTCCTTTGTCAGCAGGGTTACGTTAACACAGGCGGTCCTATCGGCTATGCCATTTTACACCATGCAAACGGTGCGCCTCCCCAGGGGTTTGTGCGACACCATGGAAAAACTAATGCGCGAATTTATTTGGGGGTCATCGCCTGACTATCGTAAGATGCACCTTGTTAGCAAGGAGTCCGTTTGCAAGCCTAAAGAGGAAGGAGGACTAGGGATTAAACGCATTCGGACTATGAATGACGCTTTACTGGCCAAATTAGGCTGGGGGCTGCTCAATAATCCCACAACCCTTTAGGTTCAGATTTTGTGAGCTAAGTATCGGCTCGAGACTGCGCATCTTCCCCTTACGATCACCAGGGCGAGGCCTCGGCAATCTGAAAAGGGATTTCGAAATCCTGGGATTGGGTTCGTCAAGGGATCAAGTGGATTGTGGGGAACAGGAGGCACGCCTTATTTTGGTTGGACAACAGGCTGGACAATTGGGGCCCTCTCATTCATCTGGCATCCTCGCCAATGCCCGATCACCTCCGGTTGGCTACAGTTACGGACCTCACTACGGATGCCGGAAGTTGGCAGTGGCAGGAGATGCAACAGTACCTCCCGGGCCTCGTTTGGTTGGCTCTGGCGAATTTCGATCCTATTATGGCTATTTCGGAGGATGATAGTCTGTAGTGGGAAGCGACCCCACACGGTGGATTCACTGTGGCGTCCGCTTACGAATTAATCGAAGGTCGTCCCATGGGTAACAGGCACCCTCTCTGGGGAATTATCTGGAAATGGACAGGCCCGCAACGCATCAGGTCGTTTTTATGGCTTGCAGCTCAATGCCGCCTACTGACCAATCACAAGCGCATGGCTCGTCACATTGCCCAAGACAGCTGCTGCCAGTTCTGTGGCCAGGATGAGACTACTGTCCACGTGTTACGAGACTGTCCGCGCGTGCGAGCTATTTGGCGAAAATTCCCTCAAAACGTGGTCAATCTGGGCTTCTTCCAGCAGCAGGAGACAACTTGGTTGACTTCTAATCTTACGAAACATACGCCAGTGCATCGAGACGCTTGGACCACGATCTTTGAAGTCACTTGCTGGTTCCTTTGGAAATGGTGGAACAACAGCTTGTTTGAGCCGAGCTTTGTTTGGCCGGACGAGGGCTAATTAGCTATTATGGACTATGTGGGGTGGATCGCCCGCGCTAGGACTGTGGAAAATTGTGTGTTTCCACCGCAGGACCTTCCTGTAGGTTCTTTCGTGGGTTGGGCTAAGCCTCCCGCCGGCTGGGTCAAGGTCAACTCCGATGGCGCGGTGAACCCGGCTCCAATCGGGTTTTTGCTGGGGGGCTTATTCGTGATTGGACTAAAGCCTGGAAGGGAGGTTCCAGCAGCGCTTTGGGACGAGCTCACCCTTAGCTGTCGAGTTAGGGGGAGTGTACTCCGGCCATCAAATGGCTTGAGACCTGGGCTTTCGACGAGTGGTGGTTGAGGTGGACTCCCTCGAAGTTATTAATCTTCTTTCAGATCCCCCCACCGTTCTGACCGAGGTTTCTTTTTTGGACACAGGTATCCATCAGCTCTTGCACCGAGAGTGGACGACTCAACTTCAACATGTTTTCCACAAAGGGAACCAGTGTGCAGACAGTCTCGCTCGTCTCACGGGCTACTTACGTCCGAGCGTTCAAATCCCCCGGGAGCCCCCTTTTGGCATTCAGGAATTTCTCCGCAGAGATGCAAATGGCGCTGTGTTTCAGAGACCGTTGATTCAGTTTTTTAATTCCCCTTGTAAACAAAAAAAAAAAGGAAAATGACACCAGTAGAAGTGCTTCAGCGAAGCTGAAACTGTAGGTTAAATTGTTTTTAAAAGAAACAGTTTAAGGTTGGTGAAGAAGTTTTAGCTTCGATTTATTCCACTGTACAAGGCCCGCGTACAAGTTCACGGAGAGAAGACAATCTCGGGCTAAGCAGTCAGTGGACCATCATCAAAATATTTGAGAAACTCATCTTGTTAGAGAACATTCGCCGTCCTCCAGCATATCTCGATATTCCTCTAACTTTGTTTCTCCATCGATGACGTAGATCATGTATCTAAGAAATAGGATTCTAACGGCTTAACTGAAACAAAAGTAACGAAAATTATTGAAACAAAAATAAGTTCTTAATCTATAATATAATACTAAACCAAGTCCGTGACATGGTCCAACAATTTAATCAATATAATTCGACCTTATTGGCTTTGTCACTCATAAGTATATAACACTCTACTTTTTATAAATCATGTATCTAGAGATGGTGTTGATCATTACTCAGTACATGTTTTAAACCACTGCTAGTGGACTAATACCATTTGCTGCACTTGGTTCAAACCACCGTTGGCACACAGAGCTCCTCTGAACCACCAAAAGCTCTTTGCAGAAATTCCTCAACAACTGACACAAATTCTTCCACTTTTTCTTCATGGGGTAAATGCCCACAATCCTTAATTACTTCAAGGTGAGAACTTGGTAATGCTTGTGCAAGTCTATTCGCATTCCAAGATGGAACAATTCTATCAGTATCACCGGTGACAATGAGAACTGTGATTTTATCATTTAAAAGACAAATATTAGCATTGCATTCAACATATTAATCTTAATAAATGCAGCATATTCTGTTCTGGTGCATGAGGATTATCACTTTAAAGCTGGAGCCCCATAGTAAATCAAATAATCAATCATATGAAAGCTTGACCAAAAGGTCCTATACTCTCCACATCGAAAGATATATAGCAAAGGTGTATACTCAAACTTCTATCCAAATCATCAAAACATAATGTCCATACTTAAGGTATGCAAGTTGTCCAAATTACCCAAGCTATGGCTTAAAGCGTGAATTGACACTTGGCATTTACGATTGTCACATCTGAAGGATGACGCAGAAAAGAGGAGAGAAAAAACAAAAAAAGCGAACGTTAGGAAAGAGCAGTAGGCTCACTACAATTACCAGGACATGAAATTTCACGAAGTCTTTTTGATAGAGGTGACTTTGATAAAGCATCCACATTCGCAAGTGTTGCTGCAGTGAATTCTGCAAGAGCCTTGTCCCAGCCTCTAACCCTCAATGGCTAAATTTTTAACTAATAACATTCACGTAAGTAACAAATACTGATGATTGCTTACATAAGGCTTTGTGGAAGCTAATCAAATCATTAGAGTATAAGAGAGATCACCTTTGTATAACCAGTTATGGTACGTTCTGTAACTTGATTAGGGTCAAACCAAGCATTTCTTATAGCTGCTAGACCAAATTTATCGATTGCCATCCTTATCTGACAATCATGGAGTAGAATTAACTAATATTTAAAAGGTAGGGAACACAGCAAAATTTAAATCACTCTACGCCCCGCAAAAAAAGTATGAACAGAAAATAGCATACACAATATATATGCAAGTTTGAATATTATTAAGGACCTAGGCAAGAAGTTCATAATTTATAAGTTTATGCACAAAGAAAGTACCAGTAGTACACCAATGGCTGAGCGAATTATAGCTGACAATGCTTTCTTAAACAGTAAGTTGAGAACATTTATTACACCCTTCACCATTTGGAGCGTTTTCTGAAACACAAAAGTAATGATCTTTGATAAAATTTCAAAAATGGGGCGAGATAGGTTTGCTAATGCGTTTGAATATGATGCCTCTCCTTCAATCTTCTTACTTCTTCCAGAGTAGAATCCTTCAACGGCGTTATCAACAAGAAGTGGGGCAAATATCGCTGGGGAAACAAGTATTAGAGCTGCAACACGTTCAGGAGCCTCAAAATAAGAATTGACTGCAACAAGGGAACCAGCAGAATGCCTGGAATTTATGGTTTTAACAGGACCTAAGTTTTTTTTGTTTCAAAACAAACATGTATCGAAAGAAAATCAATAATGACGTACTAGCGGTTAACCATCCATTAAAAATTAATCGAGAACCGATGGAATCCAATTTGCAAGAAAAAAAAATAAGTCAATGACAAGGAAGAGGAAAATATATACCCCACGAGAATTGCCTTCCGAGCCTTCAAGAGGTCAACAAAGTATAAAGTTGCGAGCGTGGAAAATGCAATGGAGTAAGGATTCAGTGATCTTGAACCGTCAGGGGTAGGAGAGGAATTCGCAAAAGATAAATCCCTAGATGTCAATCCAAAGGCTGGCCTGTCGAAAGCAACAACTTTGGAAGCAGTGAGTTGCGCCAAAGGCTTCATAGCACTACTCCATGAGAAAACAGAAGCTCCGAAGCCATGTAATAAAATGAAAGGAAAATCAAGCTTCGCGAAGGAGGCCGCAGGAAGTTCAGAATCGTGAGATTGTGATTCTGCTGCATCGCATACCTTGTAGTGAATGCGAACGCCGTTGAAATCACAAAAACGGCTGTCTGGATCAGCTAAAAGTTCGGGATGAAGTAGTTCGTCTTGGTCTATGCCCGCTATTCTCTTTCGTTTTTCCTTTGATTTTGCCTTCCACTCATCTGGAGACATTAAGTGGAAAAAGGTATGGATTGGATAACCAACTCTGATAAGGGGATCTTCGGATAAAGCATAGTAATAAACCACAGCAGGGGAAAGAAAATAAATAAAACTTAGGGATTACTAACCAGAATAAGGAGGATAAACACCAGCAGAAGACGCATCAGCTCGAGGAGGAAGCAATTTGGGATAAGAATCAGCATATGTATCTGCAGGGAAGTTGACAAAATATCTTCTATGTCTGGAACAATCTGTGAAATTGAAAAGGGTCAGGGACTGAAATGCCAACCGTTGAGAAGTACTCATGACGAAGTTGATGTTCTGATGATAATTGATTATCTGGAAAGAAGCAAAAGGAATCCTAAATCAGCTTTCATTCAAACTTCTTCATTCTGTTTTTCACAAGTACTTGTATTGCCAGCCATCATCTGAATCTGATTGCAAGGACGGGGCTAGTGGAGGGGTGAGGAAAATAATTAGAGGAAACTTACCGCCACACAAAACAATTTCGCCTTACAATTTCGAATTACTACAGTGAGTCAGGTATGTTTTGTCAGAATCGCCACTAATTACATAACACAGGCTTAAGGCCCAATCAAGCCCAATAATGTGGAGCACTGCTTTGACTTCTTGAAAATGTTTTTTAACTTTTATTATTACTTGAACCCTGTCTTTCATGTAGGTGTAATCTTCTATGCATAAATATAACAAGAGTTTCCTTTATTCAAAATTTATGGTGATCAATTAGTTTCGCATCCACTCCATATACGTCACATGTTTATTAGATTCGTTAACGAATAAAATTTTGGTAATTATTATTAATTTTGTTAATCAAATTTATTTTATTTCATAAAGTTAAGTTTATTGCATGTATTAAGGATATAATGTACATTAAACAGTAAATTTGTGTTCATTTTTAAGAAGAACACTTTTTTCGAAAAAGTGGAATTATTTGGGACCGTAAAGATTCTCTTTTTTTCTTATGCAAAGATTAACATCTTTTGTGTTTTTACATTGAAAAATTTGCGTAGATAAATAGATTAATTTAATTAGAATTAACAATATATGAGCTCAATTAGCGCAATAGTTGCGAAGGAAAAATTCTTACCTTCTATTTAATTAAAACATGGTAAATTTATGTTCTTTTTCACACATTAATTATCATTACCTTTTTTAGTTCAATTTATTAAGAATTTGAAAGATATTAGGTCCCGTTTGGTTGGCACGGATTGTTGTCGAGAAAAGTAATATTTTTTCTAAAATTTAAATTATTACGTTTAGTTCGTTTTTTTGAGTAGTTAGGAAAGTAAAAATTTTTCTAATTTGGGGAAAGTAACGGTCCTTTCCTTGGATTCTAAATTCCAACACTCCCTTGGTATTTAGATTATTTTCTCCAGAATTTTAATCTAAAAACTAGACAATTAACCCTTCTTTCTCTCTCAACTCTACGACTTTAAAATATATAAATTTCAAATAAAATTTGGTTTAATAATTAAAAATATAAAATAAATATTAGTTTATAAATAATTATTTTTAAATTATTTATTTTTAAAAATAAAATATTTTATTAATACTTTATTAATAAATAGTATATAAAATATTAAAATA
>JANVCQ010000011.1:35413-54638 GCA_025531925.1 Erythroxylum plowmanianum | reverse complement strand
GTGTACACCCATACTCTTCTAGAGAAGTCATCAATAAAGGAGACAAAATAATGGCTACCTCCCCAAGATGCATTCTTAGAAGGTCCCCAAATATCAGTATGAATATAATCTAGAATGCCTTTAGTGTGATGAATAGCAGTGCCAAATTTCACTTTAGTTTGCTTACCTAGTACATAGTATTCACAGAATTCTAGTTTACATGCCTTTGTGCCTTTCAATAAACCTTGTTTCACCAATACTCACAATGCTTTTTCACCAGCATGCCTAAGACACATATCGCCATAATCTTGCAGTGTCTGAGCTATCTCCGTCAGCAGCTTTAATGATAGCTGCTCCACCAGTAACTGTACTCCCCTGCAAAAAATATAAGTTATTTCGTCTTGTACCTTTCATCACCACCAGTGCCCCGTACACAGCATTAAGAACTCCACCCTCTATGGTGATCTTGATACCCTTAGATTCCAATGCTCCTAATGAGATAAGATTCTTCTTCATACTGGTACATATTGAACATCAACCAATTCTCTAACTGTTCCATCATGCATCTTCAAACAGATTTTGCCTATCCCTTGTGTTTTACAAGCATTATTGTTTCCCATCAAAACAACTATACCATCCAGCTCCTGGAAGCTAGAGAACCATTCTCAAATGGGACACATATGATAAGTGCAACCTGAATTCAAAACCCACTCCTTGAAGTGATCATCAGTAGATGAACTAGTCAAAGCAAACTCGAAATCATCATCTCCAGATTTTGCAACATTTGCTACAGAACTTACTTTTTCCTTCTCTTTGTTCTTCAATTTGGGGCAACCTTTCTTCCGATGACCCTTTTGGCAACAAAAGGCACATTCATCTTTAACAGGAAACTTCCCTCATGACTTTGAACGAGATTTTTCCCGCTTCCCGTGTTTTCTTTCCTTTGTTCGTCCCCTTACAGTGAATGCCTCAGTTTGTAAATTGTGAGTCTTCAGTTCCTTCTTATGACACTCATGATTCATCAATGCCATAGAAACCTCATCAAGTTTCACCTCGAATTTTTTATTCAACAAAGTAATTGTCAAATGATAATAATCATCAGGTAATGAATTTAACAAACATAGTGCATTATCTTTATCAGGAATTTTCACATCAAGGTTTACTAAATCAGTAAGTATTTTATTATAATCATTAAGGTGTTCGTGTATAGAAATACCTGGACGATACTGAAATCGAAAGAGTCGCTTCTTCAATAAGAGTCGATTTTTTGTGCTCTTGGTCATATACTTTTCTTCTAATTTCGTCCATAACTCCTTAGCAGAAGTTTCCTTCATATAAGGATATTTTAGCTCATTATTAAGGAATAATCGAATAGAGGCACAAGCATGGAGATTAATTCGCGTCCACTACTTGTCATCCATATCTTCGGGTTTATCTTCCAGAACCATATCCAACTCTTTTTGATACAATACATCCATAACTTCACATTGCCACATACCAAAATTATTAAAGCCATTGAATTTATCAACATCTAACCTAGTAGCAGCGATTGGATGTCTATTGGATGTAAGTGTCGACGATGATGATATCGATTCGCTCTTAACGGACTCATCTTTATCTCCAGCCATCTACTCGCCACTATTCGCAAATACATACTGTTTGTAATCACTGTTCGCACAAACTATAGCTCTGATACTATTCACAACACTGTAGCATAGACTGTAGCACAGATACTATTCACAGGACTGTAGCACCAGCACTGTTCACAGAACTGTAACACCGATACTGTTCACGAGAATTGTAGCACTGACACTGTTTACGTAAACTATAGCATCGAAACTATTCACCAACACTATAGCTCCAACAGATTTTCACTCCTACAATACCCCAGTCGAAAAAAACTGGAGCTCTGATACCACTTGTTTTGCGGAAACATTAATAAATTTGGAGTGAAAAATAAAACAACAACAACTACACCAAGATTTTTATATTGGTTCGGCAATGCCTACGTCCAGTTTAGAGATGACTGAGTATTTCACTATAATCAATGAGAGCATATAATAATATTTATCACTCAATTTCTCAAAAGCCCCAAATTAACCCAAGCTTACACGCTCCTACTAGGAAGAGAAGACAAAAAATATATATATAAATGTTTTTTCTCTCTCCCTCTAGAAATTTCTACTCTCTCCTTCCTCTGGAAATATTTTACTCTCTTTCACACTAGAAATTTCTGCTCTCTTTTCCCTTGAAAATTTCTGCTCTCTTCTCTCATACCCTCTTTCGTTGTTGCTGCTTTTCTTTTATAGAGAAGTCAATGGGTGAAGGTCAAGGTGAAGGCAAAGGCCAGCTGCACCGAAATCCACCGAAAAATAAGCCACCATTTCTGACTCAACAATCACCGAAAGCAAGCTACCATTTCTGACTTTGAGACAATACTCAACAAAAAGAAGCCTGCAAACTCCATCAATGGCTTTACATAGACATTAGCCAAGTATGAAGGAGCCCTTACACAGATTGCTATACAATCTGCCCTTACAGATAAAAACTCCCATATATACTAAATATCCCCTCAGCCACTGACCATTTTAGTCCATTGCTAGCATTGTCTTGCACTGTTAACTATCATAAAACATCTTTTTCAAAAAGCTTCCCGTTGCCATAACGAGTGTCTATAACCAAGATTGGTACTTGGGAATGCTAGTTGGAACGTTTTGCATCCTCTATATAACATCAGACTGGGCACTACTGTTGATTGAATAACTACTTATATCACATTCTCTTTCTTTCATTTACTACCCAATACTACACTGTACGATTTACCCATGAATGACATACCGCATTTGCAACTTGATCATTAATTCCAAAGATGATTCTCGCAAGTCCAGTAATAATCCAAACTCAAGAAGAATAAATAATACAAAAGAATTTTGTTGACATTTAGTTCATCCATGGAGATCCAAGTTAAGTTGGATTTTAGTAACCACAAAAGATCTACAATTTGAACACCACAACAAGCTCTGACATTTTGATGTTTCTAATTAATAATGAAAGATTTGAATTTGTAAATTACTTCTTATTGAGAACCATGGCTTTATTTCTTATTCTTGATTAGCTTTAAAAGTTATCAAAGAAATCTTATTCATGTGATACATTTTCTTCTCATTTTAGAATTCTACCGAACATCACCTTCAAAAACACCAAGAATTACAAGATGAAACTGTTATTCTTTTCTCTAAAGGTAGTTAGAGTCTATTGTTAATAATGAATATTATAGCCATTAGCTACAATTACCCTCTCCCCCAATCCCGTTCATACATTTTTCACTTGTCTAATTCCATCGCTAGATTAAATGATGATGTAAACTCACATGTTTTAAGTTCTTCATCATGCTGTTTATTCACTATTGATATGGCTGTAAGCCTTCAGCTAGGTTTCCACTCCAAATATCATCATTTTGCTCTCACTTCTTTTCCCATGTAACATTCTTTTCCCCTTCAACAACTTTGTCCACAAGGTTGATCTCAGGGTAGTTATGTTGAAGATCATACATAAATTCTCAAGATGACCTTGTTACTTGTTTCCTACTATTGTATGAACCTACACTTTATTATCTCTTTATATCAATCTCCGCTCCAAAATAGTTATTAGAATTTTGGAAATCACGTCTATCATTTTTTGGTAAAATCGATGAATTTACTCTTCTTAACACATGTTTCTAAAGTTGAGAAACATCAAATGTAGGATGAATTTGTGATGACTCCTACAACTCAATCTTTCCAATTGCTAATTTCAAGGACCTTAAAATACTTCCTATTTATAATACTACTCTATATTCACAACAATTGCCTAAAATAAATATCCATGATATCCTTGTGTTTCCTATTTTATGATTAGGAAATCATTTCTCCTAAATCACTATTATGCTTTTCATCAATATTGAGTTGATAAAGTTTGTTGTTGAATGCTTGCAAAAGATTAGGCCTAGGAGTATTTATTTAAATTCAATAATATTGTTGTTGATAGCAATTGGGTATTCCCATTATCTTTTGAGATCCTAATTTTTAGGAAAAGTAGTTATATTTCCTTTGTATTTATTCTCATTCGATGAAATAAAAAAGCAAGTATATTTAGCAAAATTTCTATGGTCTTTCTCACCTTAAGTAGAAAACTTGTTTTTAAGTTCTAATTAGGACCTTTCATTGATCTCAGAGCTTGACAAAATTCCAGGGTAGACCACTATGGCAACTAATAAAGAATAGATCAAGACTCTTGAGGTGGGACTCAGTGCTTTGTAAGATAGTTTTTCTTGCTTAGAACTCAACATGACTGATCGGCTGCACAATTTAGAGGGTTTCAATAGCAAAATGTTTAAATTCGTACTTTCAAAGCAAGAGTGGTCATCCAAAAACACCAACGACCGCTGAATGAACTTCTTTAATGGTTGATTTAATGACTTAAGAGATGACACTAAGAATATTTCAGATGGTGGAAGTCCTCAATTCTCTTCCAAGCTTGCCAAACTCTAATTCCCCAAATATTTCAATGTTGAATATCAAAATACTCAAGAGTCATAGAATGTTTATTTGGCTTCCTTCCACCTAGAGGGTGAAGCCAATCAATCAATGGTGGCAATAGCTTCATCGAGCTTACAAGAGGAGGTGACGTGGGAACTCTTTGTTTAGTTTGTTTAGGAATTATGGGCCTGGTTTGGTCCTACAGATTGTGAGGACTTCGATGAGGCCTTATCCAAAATAAGGCAAGTCGTATCCTTACCAAAAGGAATTCAAGAGATTAGGTAATCGAGTACAAGGTTGGACACAAAAGGAGCTACTTAGGACATTCATAGACAGACTCAAGGCAAAAATGGCAGATGACATTTAAATGTTCAAATTGAAATCTTTAAAAGAAGCAATTAGCCTTGTAAGGATAAGGGATGATCAAGTAAGCCGACAACAGAAAGTCACCAAGTCATTCACTCAAACAACAATTGACTCTCTTTCTTTAACACCAATCAAGAATTCAAACCCAATGAAACAATTAACTTAGGATGAAATGCAGAAAAAAAGAAAGAAAAAAAACGCATGATCTTTGCTTCAATTATGATGAAAAGTTTACTCTTATTCATAAGTGTCAAGGACCTCAACTTCTAGTGTTAGAAGGCAGCGAATGCGCTTTTAGATGATGAACCAAACCTGGAATATTTTTACATGCTCTTTCGAGAAGGTCGACAAAATGGACATCGCAAGTGATGGCTTAAATTGGACACTATGAAATGGTGGTACTCATTGGTAATGGCTCTACTCATAATTTCATTAGTGAAAAAGTGGCCAATGTGATGCAATTACCAGTAATTCCTCAATGTTATGGTGGCTAATGGAGAGCCATTAAAATGTCAAGGGCGAATTGAGAATGTTTTTATTTTGATCTAAGGTATTCCTTTTGTCCTTACCCTTTATACCTTACCCTTATGTGGATTGGATTTCGCACTGAGTGTCCAGTGGTTGGAACAATTGCATATTGTATCATACAGTTGAAACAATTAACCATGGAATCCATGTAGGGAAATCAAATTCGTAAGTTACAGGGCATTAATAACCAAACAATCTGGTGCGCATCCTTAAAGGCCATTTCCAATGACGTTTGACATGGAAGTGCAGTTTTTGTCTTATGTCTTCAAACCATAACAGAGCAATCACCATCACCAACCCCACTTGAAATGCAACAACTATTACAGAAATTTGAGGACATCTTTTAAAAGCCCAAGCAATTACCAGCCATTAGAGTTAATTTGCAAAAAGGGACAAATTGTATCAATGCAAGATCATAAAGGTATGCCTATTTTCAAAAGGCTGAAATTGAAAAACAAGTTCATGACATGTTAAAATTAGGGCTCATATGACTTAATACTTGTCCTTTTTCATCCCCTGCTTTGTTGGTTTAAAAAAGAAGAAGATTGGACATGATGATTTTGTACCGATTATAGAGCATTTAATGAAGTAGCCATCAAAGATCGATTCCCTATTCTCACTGTTGATGATATGCTTGATGAGCTCCATGGTGCTTCTATTTCGCCAAATTTGATTTACAGGCTAGATCCCATCAATTACAAATTCGCCCTTCTCATATCCACAAAATTGCATTCCGCACTTATTATCAACTGCATTTTGTAGAATGTAATCTTTTACATTGGGTATAGGATGTTTTGGATAGTTACGACAATTTTTGACATACGAGTTTAAATTTGGTTGTTTTTAATAAGTCATATTTAAGTCCAGGTTTAATTATTTTAAATAAAATAGCATCATTTTATTTAAAAAAGTTAAATATTGAGTAAATTTAGGTCTGAATAACTCGGACCCTGATTTAATTAAAAATAACTTATTATATTGTTAATTTTTAAAAAATTATTTTAAAAAATTTAAAAGAATTGACTCATAAGTCAACCCATTGTGATCTCTAATTTTAAAAGTAAAATAATAATGACCTTAACGTGTTCTTTTTTCTGGCTAAATAAAAGACTTGAGTATCTAGAGCAAAAAGAGGACAAGCTTTGGTGTAAAATCGAGTGATTATCGATAAGAACATTGATTCAAAGTCTATATGGTGATAAGAACTTTGTATGCTTTTGGCCTGAACTTTTACATTACCTTGACACACCCTTACATTTCATTGATTAAAACTTTTTTTAGTTCATTAAAAAATATGAAATACTTTTAAAATGCCATTTGGAGCAACATTGTACTCATTTCATTGAAAGGTCATACAAAACAGCCGCCCTTGTTAATAACGCATTATTTTTATCCTAAGATAGATTCATGCGAAGAGCATGACAGACAAAATGGATCATCAGAAACACAAACTCAATATTACCTCGACTTCTATGATGCAATAATAAACCTAGAAACAGACACAATAAGACGTAAAAATGTCAAGCTATTACTAAGGTAGTAGTTGTTCTTTCTACAAGAACATATTGATTCCTGCTACATAACATTAGCTGGCTTTAGCTTTGCAAGACTACTTTTCATCTTCTCGTGATTGCTGTTTTGCTTAATCTAATTAAAGCTTTAGGTGCAAAAGAAAAACAAAGTTGAAGGACAGAAACAAAATCCAAGACTTTAAGGGAACATGCTTTGACAAAAATGAAATGAATAGATAGATAAAGATTCCATAGTTTTCATAAATGAACAGATAAAGATTCCATAGTTTTCATTCACTCCCAGTGAAAATGTTTTTAAAATATCAAAAAAGTTGAATTCATCAATCAAATCAACAGTGATAACTTTAAATTAGTCATTTTTTACTTAGATTTTTTTAATAATTTTATTATTATTAAAAATTAATGGGATTATTAATTAACCAACCGATTGTTATAAATTAACTAATTTTAGTTAACAATTACTTTAAAAATCTTAATATATATGAGCAAATAAATTATTAAAAGAGAACTTTTATTCAATGTTATTGTAAATTATTATTAATTATATATGTATAGATATTGGCATTTCAATAAATTATTTTAATTTTATAAAACTTTTTATTTATTATATACTAATTTTGTGATTGTTTAATACTGATTTAATTTTAAAATTTTTTTCTTAAACGTTTAATTTTTGATACAATTTTTTGAAACATTGATTTTTTTCTGTATTCCTTCAAGTAGAGTTTTGAATCAGATACAATCAATTCTATTAGCAATTAATAAGATAAATATCTTCAAAAATCTTGCTATCATTACTGTGTACAGAAATAGATGGGCCGGCCGGCCGGCAGGCTAAGGATTTTGGTAGTTTTTCGTTTTTGTCTTTTCGGTGTGGGAAATGAATCTTTTGAATCGACAATTGGCCGACTTTGTATTTGTACATAAATCCAGAGTGTCAGATTCAGAAATTGTCACTCCGGACCACGATAATTGAACAATTATCAACTGGGCTTATTTATTTATTCACACATTAAGGTTGCGTTTGGACCAATTTAGACACGAAGCAAAATTAATTACTTTTATGATCAGTTCAAGAGACATCTAATCTCAGGAATTAATCTTAATTCCCATATCAATTTTGTAGGGAATAATAAGTCACTTTTAAGCAAGTAAAGATTTTGTGTAGTAAGTGAAAGACACTAACAATTTTGTCCTCGAGAACGTAATTAGTGGCAATTATTTGTAATGTTGATGCAGTTGAAATTATTAGGATTAAAAATGGGTGAGATCGACTTGAAAAAATTAGCTTAAAAATGGAATGATAGATTTAAAAGTATCTAAATTTTTATAATTTTTTAAACTTAGCACTAAAATTTTAAAATCTTTAATTTAATGACTAAACGGATATTTATTTGTCATTTAGCCAACACATCATTTTAGTAAAAATAACATTTTAACTTGTTATGATTTATATAAGTTTTAAAAATTTAGATACTAAATTAATTTTTGTTTAAAAAGTTTGACATTAAATTAAAATTCTTAAAATATTAAATATTATTTATTTTATTATTTCTTTAAAAATCTTATTTTAGTAAAATACTATTATTTTGATTAAATTAGGTTAAATTGTTAATCCAAACCAACTTTATTATCCATAAGAATGGCACAAATAAATGGAGAGAGAAGAGTGTAGATGAGTCCTTATTTATTGTTGTTGTTTTAGTTATGTTTATTGTTGTTGCCGTTGATTGAGAATCTACAATGATAAAAGTTATTGATATTATCTACAATTAATATGTCTCGGAGAGAAAAGCCTAATCTTAAAACTCTATTATATGAAGAAAAAGTCCACTCTTAAAAATCTATTATATAAAGAGAGAGAATAAAGATTCACCAGTACCCCATGTTTTTTGTTCTGTTGTTCAAATACCATTCCATTTGATTCAAGCATAGAACAGCAGACATTGATTTTCCCCAAGGCCTAGGCCTGCACATGCACAGTGCATCACTCATCCAACCAGCGTAGTATGAGATTTTCTCAACATATAATCAAATTTTTATAAATAATATCAATCACAATCCCACCGCGCCCTAGCTTCTTCGATAAGTCTCCAAAATTCTCCCACTAGCTTGACCGGTAGCCTGTTTGGAGGCCTCTGATCTGATCAGGAGAATCGGAGATGGTTTACGAAATTCAAAACGGAGAATCGGGAATGGTGCGGAAATCAAGTTTCAGGTATAATTCACCGTTCGTACAGGTTTGCCTCATCGGGATGGTATGCTTCTGTTGTCCAGGTATGTTCAATGCTCTGTCCGGCATGGGAGGAGGAGGTCAGGTCGATAAAACCGCCTCAAACAACTCCCTGACAGCCCTTTACACGACCTTCGCCATCTTCGGAGTCCTAGGTGGTGGCATCTACAACGTCTTGGGCCCCCGCCTCACCCTCGTCTCCGGCTGCAGCACTTACGTCCTCTACGCGGGGTCTTTCCTCTACTACAACCATTACCATCATCAGGTATTTGCTATCGTCGCTGGTGCCAACCTAGGAGTCGGTGCCGGCCTTCTTTGGGCCGGTGAAGGTGCTATCATGACCTCCTACCCTCCTCCGCATCGCAAGGGCGTTTACATCTCTCTCTTCTGGAGCATCTTCAACATGGGAGGTGTCATCGGAGGTCTCATTCCTTTCATTCTCAATTACCACCGTAGTACAGCGTCGTCCGTCAACGACGCCACTTACATTGGATTTATGTGTTTCATGCTAGCCGGAACTCTCCTCTCCTTGGCCATTCTTCCCCCAAACAGCGTGGTTCGCGACGACGGCACGCGTTGTTCCACCATTAAGTACTCCAAGATGTCTACTGAGGTGATTGAGATTCTCAAGTTGTTTCTCAATTGGAAGATGCTTCTCATTGCTCCTGCTGCTTGGGCCAGCAATTTTTTCTACAGCTACCAGTTCAACAACGTCAACGGCACACTCTTCACTCTGAGGACTCGAGGATTGAACAACGTCTTTTACTGGGGAGCCCAGATGCTGGGTTCTGTAGGGATCGGGTATCTGTTGGATTTCAGTTTCAAGAGCAGGAGGATGAGAGGGTTCTTCGGAATCGGAGTGGTTGCTCTGCTTGGTACTGCTATTTGGGGCGGTGGCCTTGCCAATCAGCTCAATTACTCCCACCATAATATCCCTCCCTCTCTGGATTTCAAGGACTCTGGTTCCAGTTTTGCTGGACCCTTTGTACTGTACTTCAGTTATGGTCTTCTTGATGCTATGTTTCAGAGTTTGGTCTACTGGGTCATTGGAGCTTTGGCTAATGATTCTGAGATTCTTAGCAGGTTACTTCTTGTTAACTATTGGTTCATTCAATTAGGTAGCCTGTATTATGATATTATTTCTTTATATTAACATAACTCCTTAAAAACAGATACGTGGGATTCTACAAAGGAGTCCAAAGTGCAGGAGCTGCAGTTGCTTGGCAAGTAGATTCGCAGAAAGTTCCAATGCTGACGCAATTGATAGTCAATTGGTCGCTAACTACTGTGAGTTATCCATTACTGGCTGTTCTTGTCTTGTTGGCGGTTAAGGATGAGACACCAACTGATCAAGAGGGTACTACTAGTGGGAACAACGAGCCGCTTGATGATGATTCTAGGCCTAACAAGCCTAATTTCTATAATTTGTCTCATTAACCCATCCTTCTGCTCATATTTTAATTTAAGATCCATGCCTGTAAGTGTACTGGCCTTATTTATAGTCTAAACATATCTTTCTTCTTGTCAGTTCCTTTTTCTTTTTGCTTTGAACTATGAGCATGCGTAAGCGTCTCTTCTCTTGAAAAAAAAAGCATGACACTTTCTTTTGATCGAAAAGTCAACGCCTTAGAAATATTAGGAGTTGAAGTAGCTCTTTTGTATTTTAGAGTTCAGATTCTTGGTAGATTTTAATAATTGTGTTGATATGACCTTCTTTAAGCCTTGAAATTTAGTGTTGTGTTTTTTCCTTGTAGCTAGCAGTACGTCCAATGGATTTTAGAAAATTACTTTTGAGGACCACTTGTAGAGGGATGGACAGAAGAGTTTATGTTCAGCTTTTCCTCTTATCCGATAGGCTTGACATTGGGCATGACAATTTGGTAATTCTATCCAGGGATAGTAATTATAATTATATTAGCTAATTTAATCAATAGATACTATTAACTATTTATTAAAAATATTTTCTAAAATTAATTATTTAATATTAATTTTTGTAGTATAAAATTATTTATAAGAGCATGATTTTAAAGAAAATTATAAAGGCATGAATATTATATTTCTTAAAATTTCGGTAAAATTTTTATAAGAATTTAGCTTTAGATATTTAATTTTACAATCTCTTGTTAAATATTTAATTTTACAATCTTTAATTTCGTTAAATATTTAATTTTGAACTCTTTTATGTTCAAAATTTTAATATTATGTTATTTTTAAATATAAATTAATATTATAAAATTAAATAAAGATTAAAAAGTTTGATTAACTCTTTTATTATATTCTTTCAAACTTCATAACATATTTGTATAATAAAAAAATTCAATTTTAAAAATACACATAACAAAAATAGAGAATAAAATGGAAAGTAATATTGTCATTAGGTAAATATCTAAAGCTTTTAAAAATTAGTTTATTAAAATTGAATAAATTAACTAACAAGTGAATATATCAATAGCTTTAAAATAATTAAAAAAATTAACTTTTAGTAAATAAACTAAAAGATAGCTGAAAAGTTATTTGCTAAATGGCTCCTGCGCGTTGGAGAGCCCAATACGTTTTCTTAACCAACAGAAAAGTGGGACTATCATCAAGTTGTTGGATGCTAACTTTCTTCAAACCACTTCCCAGAGATTCCGCAAATCATGACACCGTAATCTTCTCTTGAAATTTACTTATATAATATTGCAAGCACTTTAAAAAATGCATAAATATGTCTACATCATCCTGAAATGCCTAACATGAAACAACGTTGAAATAATAATCTTACGGAATTAGAAATTTAAAATAAGAGAGTTTAAATATTTAATTTTTTAAATTTTAAAAAGTTCAGTGTATTATTGAGTTTCAAATAATTATATATATATATATATTAAAAATAAAAAATATTTAATTTTTTAAAATTTTAAAGGGCCCAGCGTACCACTGAGTCCCAGCTAACTCCGTCTATACAGTTATGTTTGATAATTAAAAAATCAAACAAATTTAATTATAAACTTAAGCATTGATAAAAATCGGTTTAAATTTCGGTTGAACTTTTTCGATATTAGTTATATGTATGTAGCACCCTATTTTCATAGTAGCCTCATAACCATTCATAATTTGCTATATATATTTAACACCCTAAGTTCAAATGGCTGAGAACCTCATTTTAAACGTTAAAAATTATTGGGATAGGAGAGTTAGGTGTATGATCATTTGAAAACAATTAATTTGGAGTTAATTAGATAGACATGTCTAAATAAATGTCATCTTGTTTATTTCATGAGATTTATTAATTATACGCCCTGTATTTAATATTACAAGGTATAAATAGAATTATAACTGGACACAGTGAAGTCTGGAATGTGATCAATCTTCATCGCATCACACGGTAACATTAGGTGCATCAGCTTTATCTTCTACTTTGGCAGGCAGCTTGGCCGATTCAGGCTCCTTAGCATCAACAGCCACAATTTCAGGCTGTGTGGTAGTTGTGACATTATCAGCTTCAACTTTGTTGTCGACCAACTGGGCAATCACAGCAGAAGAAATTGACTCAGCTTTTGTCTCAGATGATGGGATCACATCACTACCTTCCTCTCGTTTTGGCTCTGACACATCTACCAAAGGTGCCTCCTCTTTCACTGACTCGCCCCCTTCGCTAATCTTATCTTCTTTTTCATCCCCATTGTTATTGTTGACCTCCTGTGCATGCATTTATTTAAGTAAACTAACAGTCGAGATTGAACAAGGTTTGAATGGCAAGAAATCACGAATAATCAGATTATAATTAACATGCAGAATCATGTATATATTGAGACTTGGTACAGGATAGAACCTGAACAGGATTATTCTGCTCTTGATTATCAGGAGACTTGGCAGGAGTATCATTTACGAGAGGCTCTGGACGAGAATTATCAGAGAATTCCTTTGGTTTGCTCGCACAGCCTCCCATAATGATACTTTATTCTACTCTTATTTTGTGTTGGATGGGGATGAAAGCGAGTCCTTGGAGATGAGGAGAAGCTAAAGCAAATGAACTAAATGCCTACAATTATACTGGGGTGATGAATTAATTATATAGCCTAGAACTTTCTTATATTTGACGGGCACACATTAATTTTAGCTTTGGTTTTAATTGTCTGGCCAATCTGTAGATTGACCATTTCCTTACCTATCATGCTTGGATATGATGCCTCCAAGTGGATTTCTGTCTATAGATGTAAATATTTTGGTCTATATTTAGCAAACACAAAACCACTTTTTTGTACCAATTTTGATATGAAAAGTGAAACTACACATTAGTACCGTCGTATAACATTACCAATTATTGAAAAAGATAAACCACGTATTGCCATATTAGCTATAAAGTGCCAAAATAATTGCATTATGAGCAAAACATCACAATGGAAAAGAATAACTGAACATACCCTTCAATATCTATTCCTCTGTTGAAAAATACAGCTTTATCCCCTGATTTGGAGAAAAAACTATTGTCCTCATCACAACTGGTTTAATCTCAAATACAACTGCAAAACAATTTGTTGCAGAAAATGAGTTCAATGAAATTAACCCAGAGCTCTCCTTCCACGTTCCTAAAACACAATATTTTCAAAAGATTCTATTTCTTGTGGGATTGAAGTGAGAAACTTGGTTCATCAGTATGAACTTTATCAGCTATTCTTCCAATTGCGCGCTCCTTAGTCTCTCTAGAGTGAGGATGGTCCTTTCCCTCTTCTGTTTCGCGTGGAGAAGTTCCATGACTGCCATCACTAGAAGTATTGCTAACCAGGCTTTTGTACATTGTGAGAGCTTGAGCCATCATGTTAGCAGGATTGGCAGAATCACTGGGAAGTAAGATAGTTGTCCCCTAAGGAAAAAAAAAACATGGAAGAAAATAAAGAGAACAAGTTGCAGATAAGTGAACCAATTGCATATCTAAGTAAATAACAAGAAACATAGTCGAATAAAACTCTTCTTTACCTCCTTTGCAATATTGCCAAATGCTTGGATATAATGCTCAGCAATTCTCAAACTCGCTGCCTGCGAATTACATCACAAATTTAGCTAATGGCTTGAAATTTGTACATATATGCAAATTGCAGATCATGGAAATTCACTTCAAGTGTACACAACGATTTGCGAGATAATCATTGTTAGACAAGTTCAAAAGAATGTATTAGAACCAGGACGTTGGTCAACTCAAACAAGAGAAGCAGATTCTTCTATTTAGAATGGATGGGCCAAAGGCTGCAAAGGTGAGAAGTTGAAAGTTCTATTTTGGCGGGTTCATCCCCTTCACTTGCCCAATTAACAATAATGAATGCACGCAAAAATATGCTAAAAATTGAAACAAGTCAAAGACAGAATATACAATTTTCATCATGCTATTACTGTTTAGAGATATGATACAGTGCACAAACGGTCTACTCACCAATGAGAAAAGCCTTAAATCTCAGGATTTTGACCATGGATATGCATATAAGATCTAAATAAATGTTCTTGTCAGAATGAATGGAAGAGATGGAAGGATGCTAGTAGCATTAAGCTTTCACCATCTCAATACGGCCTATGTTTTCTTTTTTACATGAAAACAAATACTAACACTAGCACAGTGCCTTTAGTCCACAAGAAAATCTTGTGAACAATGTCCAAAGACACTAATCCTTATCCTGTGGACAATGTCCAAAGACACTAATCCTTTTGAGATGGCAATCAATCCAATCACTTGCATTAATCCAGACAGGTTTTGTTATATTAAAAACTTCAGACAAGCATAATGCCTTTCAGATCCACTGTGCATAGTTTGTAAGAATATCATTGAACTATGAGGATTGAAAAAACAAATACACTCACCTCCATTCCCCCGCCATCCTTAAGGGCCTGAGACACCACAAGAAGTCCTTTTGAAGTTGCTTGTGCTTTAGCAAGGATGGCTTGTGCTTCCCCTAATATGGAAGTATTAGTATTGTTATTCTAATGTACGAAACTGATGATAACATGAGTCATTATGAGTCTAATCAGTTACTTTAGAATTTAGATGGAACAGACTAACGAACCCTCCTCCAAAGTAGACAAGTACATGACATACAGGAGAACTAATGGCCATCACCATCCCAGTATAGGACCCGAATCAACCAATCAACAACATGAGGTTATTCATTCCACAAAGATATACTTAGAGCATAATAGGAAACCAACCTTCTGCTGCCAAGATCTGTGCATTCTTCTTTCCATCCGCAATATTGATGTTTGCCTGTCTCTCACCTGTTATGTGATGGACAAATAGAGATGATTAGGTCATTAAGACCACACCTTATATCCTAAGTTGGCCTAAAAATGAATTGTATAGTAAACTACTCATATTTTCCATCAAAATAGAATCGACCAAATCAAACAAACTTTATTACCTTCAGACTCGAGAACTTGAGCTCTCTTCTTACGCTCTGCTTCTGCCTGCATCTCCATCGCTGCCCGCACTCCACGTGGTGGAGATATATCCCCTGATTAAAAAAGAAAGCCGATTATTTATCTAGAAAATCACAGTCGGCAATGTAGGAAAAAGATTGCTGCTCACGTATTTCATAGCGGAGGCATTGGAGACCCCAGTCCTTTGCTGCGACATTGATGGCCTCCTGTAGTATAATGGGAATGTTCACAGTAAGTGCATTTCCAATATGGTTGGGCTATACATTAATAAGTTTAAAATGCCAAAGTGCATGGAGTTAAGCTAACAAGTAAAACAAACAAAGGAATACTGTTTCTAGAAAATCAAGGATTGGCAAAAGCTAATTAGGAAGCAAGTGAAGGGTGGTGAAAGCGAACCCAAAACAGAATCAGTACATATGATATAAACTGACAGTCAATAGTTGAAAAGATGCAAAGAAACGTACCACAATCTTTTCGTTTAGAGTGTCTCGTTCCTCAAAGGTCTTGTCAAGAGTAATTTTACCAAGTTCACTACGCATAGTAGTCTGGGCAAGTTGAATAACAGCGTAGATGGGATTCTCGACACCGTAAGAGGCGAGTTTAGGGTCAACAATCTGAGATTAATATTAACATAATACGTCTGAGAAAAAGAAGAAGAAGAGGTTAAAAGGAAAAGCAAATCAAAGAAAGGAAAGGAAAGACCTTAACATAAAGAACACCATCAATAAGAATGCTGACATTGTCCTTAGTAATAGCAGACTGGTCGGGAATGGGAATAGCCTCTTCCTTCAAGGAATGCACATAGGCAATTCGATCCACAAAAGGGATCAAGAAATGAATTCCTGAGGGAAGTGTTTTCACGTATTTCCCAAATCTCTCTATCACAAATGCTTTCTTCTCCGGCACTATTCTAACCCCCCAGTTCATCGGAGGAGTAATCTCGTAACTTCAAAATCATTTAAAACACTGAAGTTTCAGCTTTCTTCTAATTTCCAAACAAAAAGGAAATGTGGGTCTTGAGAGTTTTCTTTACCTATTGGAAGCATCGCGACCAGTGCGAAGGAGGCGGACGGGTGTGACAGAGAATGGAGTGGATAAAAGAGGAGGAGGAGGATGCAATTGAAGATGATGTCGAGGAGAACAGTAGTCGTGGAAAACGGTAGCTGAGCGAACCGCTGAGGTCGGTGCCGTCGCAGAAGCCCACTGGCGGCGCAGGGATGCTCTCATAACCCCTCCCCACATAATTACTGATTTTGATTATGACTTCGTATGTGAAAACTCCGACCGCCGAAGCTTACAATATGCAAAGATAAATATGTGATTTCTTTTCTTATTCTAAAGAAGGAGAAGAAGACTTTAAACCCACACCTAAAACCTCTTTCATTTGCTGTTATCCACTTAGTTATATCAGTTTTTATCTTAACTTTTCATTTTCTTCAAACGACAATTTAACTCATCCGACCCAAATGGATTCAAATTTTTTTATATTTTTAAGAGTTTTAAGCCAAAGTGCCAAACTCATCGATCCTAATTTATTTTTCAATTAAATAATATCATTTTATTAATATAATAAAAAATTAAAATCAGATCCGGACCAAAACTCAAAGTTCAGGACACTTGATTCAGGCCCCCAGCCCAATGCCGTCATACAAGGAAATATTTTCAGGAATTGGTATCCCCTCCTCCCACTCTGTGGAAGGCCTCCCTTTGAGTCGAATATCTTTTCTACACGATAGTATTATTGCTTGATGAATAACGTTTTCTAATTAATATGATTGGAATTAGTTCTCTTCTTCTTCTTGCAACTGTGAACAATAAACGAAGCTAAAGATTCTCGTCCAATTCCAATTTTGATACAACAAAACAAGATCTAAGCATGTTCCCACAAAACAAGCTCAAACCACATAAGATACTACAAAAAGATTGAAACTTCATTCCGATTTAAGAAGGTTCTCTGCATGAACTCAGGCAACAACAGGAAACTGAATGTCACTATCACTTGAACAAAATCTTATAACAGGAAAAAAACTTCTTTATAACTTCACCAATCAATTCTCTTCAACAATAGTTCCCTTCTCACTAACATAGATACCATCAAGGAACTTCCTGATATCCTTGTTCTTCACATGGCATTTCTGTCCAAAATAAACGGAGATTGCAAGATCAGTAAAAAGCAACCAAGTAATGAATCATTGGAGCATTGGTTGGCATGATAATAACAGAGATAATACCTGATTGATTAGAGCAGCAGATCGAGAAACAAGCTCAATGTCATTACCATCCAATACCAACTCATCCTTAACCTTCTCAGATCGAATCACACTAACCCCTTCAAGCATATCCACTTTCCTCACCTTCAATTACCATCAAATGGACGAACAAAACAAACTATCAACACACTCTCAAGATGATTATCTAATAAAGAGCATTTCAGTATAATGAAAGGGGAAAAAAATCCTGTAATTCCAACTAAGGCAATAACATTAACAATTAAGAACAACAAGAAATGAAAAATCATCAATATATAACAAATCGAAATACGAGAACGAGTAAACATACCTTCTTTTCACCAAGAAAGTTACGGATCTCGATGGATGTGTTAGAGTTGGTGATGGACGCGTTAATGGGGAAATGAGCATAAACGAAGCGCATCTTATACCGGTACCCCTTGGTAACACCAGTGATGAGGTTTGCGACGTGGCTGAGTGCTGTACGAATCGCAGCGCTCGTCTTCCTGGAACCGAACCAAGCGTCAATCTTTAGCTTTCGCTTTCCAGTTTCCTCGTCCTTCATTAGATGAAAGTCTAGGTTCAGATGCTTGAAATCTCGTACCAGCTTACCTCTAGGACCCTCAACCTCTATAATTTTGGCGTTCACTTTGATCTTTACGCCGTCGGGAATGTCCATCGTCTCAGAGGAAAGAATCGTCTTCATTGTAACTTCTTTTTTCTTCTTCTTCCTCTTCGGAACACGAAAACCCGACGGCTACGTGGAAGCAAGCGAATGACACTATTCACCAAAAACCCTAGTGGCATTTTATAGTGTTAACTGTAATAATAAACAAAAAAGACCCCAATAATAATCATGAATTGGGCCCAAACTATACACATAAGCCCAAATTTGAACTGTGCTTTGTTCTTTACCATTTTAGATTGGTAAGCCCGTGTAAGAAAAATCTTCGTAAGCATGGGGCTTGCAGCTAGAATCTTTAAATCTGACTATTTTTTATTTAAATTTAAAAAATAACATCGTCTTATTTATAATAATATTGATTATATTTGATATATTCGAATTCGAACTGTCCAATCTCACGTCAAGCCTAAAAGTTAAAAGAAGTTTGAATCTTATTTGTGATAAAGACACTATCGAAAAAACTCTATAACAACATTATATACGCAACATATTTCTCTTTGTTTCTAGAATGTTCCCTTAACAAACCTTTATTATAAATATTGGTCGGGTCGGTTGTTCAGGGCCTAGACCCATTCAAAACAACTCGTGAGCCGATCGGTCCATTCTTCAAAGATCAGTTCCTTATCTAATTACCACGCCAAGCTCAAGCCCGATCCACGCTCCCTACGGCCCGTTAGCATGGGAAAACCTTCCATGCAGAGATAGAAACATACGTAAAGACCTAAACCTAATATCCACCCCCTATATAAGGT
>JANVCQ010000009.1:29790110-29825431 GCA_025531925.1 Erythroxylum plowmanianum | reverse complement strand
TAGTTTTAAAGGTTGTTTTCCATTCATCTCCTACTTTCATCCTAATTTGATGATAGCCACTCATAAGGTCAATCTTTATAAAGAAACAAACATCATGTAATTCATCAAGCATATCATCTAATCTAGGAATTGGGTGGTGATACTTTACCGTTATCTTATTCACTACCTTGCAATACACACACATGCGCCAAGTCCCATCTTTCTTTGGAACTAATAACACTGAAAATACGCATGGGCTTAAGCTTTCTCTCACGTGCCCCCTCTTTAAAAGTTCCTCCACTTGCTTTTGAAGCTCCTTTGTCTCCTCAGGATTACTCCTATAAGCTGAGCGGTTTGAAATTTGAGCTTATAGCACAAAATCTATCTGGTGTTTAATACCTCTCAAAGGTGGAAGTCTCAAAGGCATCGCATCTGAAAATACATCTAAGTATTCCTCCAAAATAGATATAATAACACTAGGTACAGAAGAGTTAAGGTCAGCCTCATTATAAGGAATTTCTCTATAGTTAAGCAAAATTAAAAGCTTAGGTGTTTACAACACTTATCTCAAATCTCTTGATTTTGCAAAGAAGGTACTCTTTTTTCTTTCACTCTTTTTTTTCACTCAAGTCTCCTTTTTCTATTGCACTTCCCTCTATTTTTTTCTCACTAATGCAATCTCTCTCAATTGGGCCTTTATTTTTATTTTTTTGAATGGCTTATTTTCCTTTTCCTTTTTTCAAACTCTCAGTCTCCCTTTGTTTTTGTTCTTCCATGGCCTTTGCAAGCCTCATTTGATCCTCATGAACCTCCTTTGGTTTTATAGGTGCCAAAATATAGGTTTGATCTCCCATCTTGAATGAGTACCTATTTTTATAGCCATCATGGATCACATGCCTATCATATCGCCAAGGCCTTCCCAACAATATGTGACCCTCCTACATTGGTACTACATCACACAAAACCTCATCAAAATATCTCCCAATCGAGAATGCAACCATCACTTGCTTGTGTACCCTTACTTCTCCACATTTATTGAGTCATTGTCGCTTGTATGGGCTAGGATGTTTAACAATAGGCAACCCCAACTTCTCCACCAAAATTGTACTAGCTACATTTGTACAGCTCTGTCCATCAATTATCATAATACACATCTTATCATTGATTAAGCAACGTGTATAGAAGATGTTTTCCCTCTGCTTGTCTACTTCTACCTTCTCCTGCACATTGAGAGCACGCCTAATTACAAGGACTTCGGTTTGGACAGGTTCCTCTACCTCTACATCACTATAATCCTCAAGCTCAGGCATTTTTTCTCCATCACTCTCCCGGGACTCAATTCCCCCATCATCTCTCAAAAGCATAACCTTTCTATTTGGGCATTTATGAAGCAATATGAGCAGATCCCAAACACTTAAAGCATTTAATATCCCTGTGCTTAGTAGATGCATTAATAGCATTTGGGTGAGAATTCGTACCTTTAAAGGCTTTCCCCTTATCTTTGGACTTGTCCTTGCCCTTTTCTTCCTTCTTAGGCCACTTGGAACTCCAAGAACTTGACGAACCAGAATTGTAAGCCTTGTTGGAGCTTTTACTCTTCAATTGCTTTTCAATTTTCATGGCCATGTTGACCATTTCATCAAGCTCCACATAGGGATGCAACTCTACAATGTTGTCTATCTCCTTATTCAAACCAGCAAGAAACCGAGCCATAGTGACTTCCCTTTCTTCTTCAATATCAGCCCTTATCATAGCTATTTCTATCTCTTTATGGTAGTCCTCAACGCTCTTAATACCTTGTCTCAAAGTCTAGAGTTTTTGGTACAACTCCCTGTAGTAGTAACTAGGCATAAAACGTCTCTTCATGATCGACTTCATCTCCTCCCATGTTTCAACAGGTCTATCTCTAGCCCTTCTTCTATTCACAAGTAGTTGATCCCACCAAACAGCTGCATAGTCAGAGAACTCAACTGCTGTGAATTCTTTTCTTCCGAGTAGTTGTGGCAAGCAAATATCATCTCTATTTTCCTTTCCCACTCCAAATAGGCTTCTGCATCATTCCTCCCTTGGAAAGAAGGAATCTTCGTTTTGATGCTTCCTATATTTCTATCAAGTCTCTCAACTTCTTCCTCATCTCTGCCCCTTTCAACTCTTCCCATATGGCCTCCTCTGTTTCGGCCTCTATCTCCTCTTCCTCCTCTTCCATAGTTTCGAACTTCATGCCACCCCCCTCTTATCATCTTCTTCATAACCAACAACTTCTTCTTCATAGTTTTGGGGATTTCGAGCTATAATTGAAGCTCTTTCTCTTGGTGCATTATTAATTGAAAACTTTTGCAAAGCTCTTATCAATCTATCTTGTCTTTCGAACTTGTCATTGACATCTCTAAACATGTCCTTTATCCTTAGAAACTGATTTTGCATAGCTACGAAAGTAAAGAAAGTTTGATTTTGTTGTTCATTGTCACTTTCTTTTCCTTCGTTAGACTTCCCATCACCATTACCGACCTTATCATTTGGCTTACACATGGTGTAAACCTGCAAGAAAACGTTAGAAAGGACCTCACAATCACTCCCTCACGTGTTTCCCTCAAAATCATTTTGTACGCTCGTGTTTTCACACAATATTAGTGGTTTTTTGCTATATAATCTCACCCTCTTGCCTTTTACCTCTTAAGTGATGTCTTTAAAATTAATTTTCGAAAACTAATTCAACAAAACTAAGCAAATAGCAAGCAACACAAATTAATTGGAAAGAACAAGTAAATCCTAACAAAAAACAAAATAAGAACAATTCTAAAAGCAAAGTAATGCACAGACAGAAATAAAATAGCATGCTAATACACAGATGGATAAGATGTGTATGCAATGATTTTTGTTTATAATTGAACAATATGAATGCAAGATTGTCCAATTCAATGTAATGGAAGCAAAGAAAGGCACAAACAAGAAAGTAAACTAAGAATCAAAGAAAGACACTCAATATATTGTAAAACTCAACAAAAAAAAAACCCGAGAGCTCAAAGAACAAATTTCAATTCTGCTCAAGGTTTAAACTAGGTAATTCAACATGTTTTCAATGATTTTTTTCTGATTTGTTTTGCTACTATTTATTCTTTTTTATTGTTCACAATTTTTTTGCTATTGTTTACGATTTTTTTGGCTACTGTTCACGATTTTTTCAGGTACTGTTCACTTTTTTCTGACATTGTTTACTTTTTCGAGTACTGTTCACTTTTTTCCGACACTGTTCACTTTTTTCCGGTACTGTTCACGCTTTTTTCCTAAAGCAACAAATAAAAAAAACACATTAAAGATACGTATGAGTTCAATAAAATTAAGCCAAAGTTTTGATATCAAGATAATACAAAAATCCCAAGAAAACAAGGTTCTTAAAACTCCCTAATTATATTGAATCAAAACCCTAATCTTTCGATTCTAAGAACATGCAAGATCAAACCCCAAATCTTAAGTTTGAGACCCAATCCCAAAGAAATCATAAATCAGTTTACGTTGCAAGTACTTACTTATTGATGTAAATCAATTTCTTGAAGTAACCATGAAGACATTCACGCCTCACTTGAAAAATTCAACTCTGAAATTTTATTAATCATCCAATCTAGGGTTACAAGGATATAATAAGGTATAAATACCCTTGACCAAGTCCTAACCCTAATAAGAATGGGTTTGCAAGCCCATTCAATAAAAACTAGGTTAATCCTAACAAATCTAGGAGTATCTAGCTCGTTGAACATAATCTAATCCAAGTCCTTTTAGAAATAGGCTAAACACATTAAAACAAATAAGTCTTAAAATAACCCAAACAAATAAAGCACATGCTACTAACTAAAACAACAGCCCATAAACAAGTCCTTGGGCCTAAAATAAGAGATAATAAATAACAAGCCCAATTATCAAAAATGCGCATAAATGGCTAAGTGCTAGCCTCTTCCAATGTCTCCTCTAATGAAGTGACAAACTTGGTGTTCCTCTATGGATGTTTCGGCCTTCTCATGTACTTGACTTGTGATTTGAGCTTGAACACAAACTTGCATTGCTTGTTTAAGCCTTGAAGCTTGTTATGTTGTGATTGGACCACTTGGCATGTGTAGCTTGTCAGGATGATGTGTAAGGCGTGGAACTTCATTGCGAAGGCTAGTTATATCAGATAGTTTCCTTATTTGGCCTCTTCTCTTTTCCTTCCTCAATCACCTTTGTCCACTCTTCTAGTTTCTTTTCTTGAATATAGTCTTCCTCTTCTTCTTCAACCTCTATTTTCTCTGTCATATGTTCTTTCTTTTCTAAAACAACAGTTACCTCCTCATCTTCTTCAACTATCTTCTTTGTCATATCTTCTAATATCTCTTCCTAAATTGCAACTTCATTCATAAAGTTGACGTTTGTCTCCTCTTCACTTTGAGGCATTAATAAGCTCAAATAATATGTTATATTCAGCTCAATGTATTCAGGCAAAGAAAATGTCTTTGATTTTACAATGGCTAGCTTCACTTTTGACAAGACCTTCCATTAATGAATCTATAAGCCATTCTTCTTTGTTGCTATTGTTGTAAAGATTTAGCTGAAGTGTAATCGTTCTATGCATTAGCATAAGAGTTGTCCTACTTTGAATTATAAGTATTCTCATATGGTCTATTATGAGGCCAATTTCACATGCAATATGGATACTCCCACACATAATTTGGTGCCTAAAATTTGTGATTGTAATGATTATCCCTACAAATGTCACAACACAACATGGATGTTGGTTGAGCTTCCGAATACATGTCACCATACCTTTCGTCCCAAGTTGGTAATGTTGTCACATTCAATGGCATATTATAATTCCTATAAGAATATTGTTCTCTTCATTTTCCGTTATGGTTTGCAACTATAATGATAAATCTTAAATCTTAATAATAAGCCACAAACACAATGTCAAAATAAAGAAGTTCAAAAGATAAATATACAGTCACATAAATGAAAAAATAAAAATAAAAAGATAAATAATTGTTAGATTAATAAACGCTAGACTTTCCGAATATTATAGTCTACAATAACGATGTCAAAAACTTGATTGAGGTATTTTGTGCTTATAAAAATTATAAGTTTTAATCGCAAATGCACGGTATAGCTATTGCTAACACTAGCAAGTGCAAGCCGATTTCACGAAGATTTTAAATACTAGTATTAACCATTTTTCTATTATCTAACAATCGAATCAAGTTGTGAATTTAATTGACAATTAAACTAAACATACTAAATTGAATTTGACACAATAATAAATTAGGATAAAGGAAATATTACAATTAGACGATATCAAATAAATAATACTTAGGTAATGAATCCGTCAAGATATCTTAAACACTAATCATTTATCATGCAATTAAATTATTAATTATTTGATCGTTAAAACTCCTATTTTACGATAATATCTTTCTCAAGACTTTAAACAACTAACCTTTAGTTAATTAACTGAAATCTCTTTCTAATTAAAATCTCAAAATTTTCATTACTCAATTTGCAAATTTCAGTATTAGTTAACAAACAGTCCATTAATTTATTTTAAGGGAAGTGCAATTCTGGACCCACCCAAGTGCAAAAAGAGCAATTCTCTCTCATTAGCTTGTTGCCAATACTGAGTCCACTTCTGCATGGGGAGACAATAACAGGCACTATCTTCAGTTCATTTCCTCACCTATATATTAATATCCGTGATCATATCACAAACTTCAAGTCTGCAACTAATGATCATTATTCTGATCCATAATCGTGAAAACTAGCTAACTAGCTTATTTCAACGGATTAAAAACCATGAAGAGTTTCAATATGACCGACATTAAAACATCTTCTGGTGGAGCATGGCAAGGTGATAATCCTCTGAACTATGCCTTCCGATTGTTAGTAGCACAAACCACTGTAGTTCTAATCACCAGCCGCTTCGTTGCTTTTCTTCTCAAGCCTCTGCGCCAGCCCAGAGTCATTGCTGAGATACTCGTATGCTTGCTAAACCTGTCCTTTAGCTAATGTTCTTGTTAATGGAGTCTGTGATTAGTTACCTACAAATTGATGTTCATGTGCTTCAGGGTGGAATTTTGCTTGGACCATCAGTTCTAGGACGTAAAGAAGATTTCTTTCACTTGCTGTTTCCTTCATGGAGCACACCCATACTAGAATCTGTTGCCACTATTGGTCTTCTCTTCTTTCTTTTCCTCGTAGGTCTCGAACTCGACTTAAGTTCGATTATGCAAAGTGGGAAAAGAGCTGCTGGCATAGCACTTGCCGGAATCTCTCTCCCTTTCCTGTTCGGAGCAGGAGTCTCAGTCTTTCTTCGTAAAGCTGTTCATGGAGAGGAAAAGGTAGGGTATGGCCAGTACCTCATTTTTATTGGAGTCTCTCTTTCAATCACTGCTTTTCCCGTTCTCGCACGCATTTTAGCAGAGCTCAAACTCTTAACCACACAAATGGGCCAAACTGCTATGGCGGCTGCTGCTTTCAACGATATCGCTGCTTGGATTCTACTTGCTCTGGCCGTGGCCATTGCCGGAGACGCCACGGGACCGCTGACCTCCATCTGGGTTCTCATCTCTGGGGTCGTTTTCGTAGCTTTCATGCTCTTTTTTGTCCGACCAACCATGAACTGGGTTGCACGATGGTCACAGCACGATTTCGTTGATGAAGCATATATATGTATTACTCTCGCCGGAGTGTTGGTGTCTGGCTTCATGACTGATCTTATAGGAATTCATTCCATCTTCGGTGCTTTTGTCTTTGGTCTAACAATACCTAAAGGTGGAGAATTTGCTGCGAAGCTGATCAAAAGGATTGAAGATTTTGTCTCGTGCTTGCTTCTTCCACTGTATTTTGCGTCTAGTGGGCTCAAAACGGACGTGGCCAAATTCCGGGGAGTGGAGGCCTGGGAACTATTACTACTGGTTATATCGACCACATGTGCCGGTAAGATCTTGGGGACGTTCGTGGTGGCGGTGTTGTGTATGATTCCAGCGAGAGAATCATTGGCACTTGGGGTATCGATGAACACCAAAGGGCTAGAGCTTATTGTTCTGAATATTGGAAAGGAGAAGAAGGTCAGTATCAAGACTTTATTGGAAATCTTAGGATTAATATTAGCATGAAATCAATCTAATAATAGAAATTAATTATATGGTCATTATTTTATTTTAGAAATTAAATTACTTAATTTTCTTAATATTTAAAATTATTTTAAATTTCAAAAAATATAATTAAAATATAAAATAAACATCAAGACGCTGGTGAGTTGGTAAGGAGTTCTTCTAGCTTAAATGAGGTCGCGGGTTCGAACTTGCCTCATGTATGCAGCTATTTAAAACTTGAGACTAGAGTTTTGCCTCCCACAAGGGACCTACCCAGCTAGAGTGAGGATTAGTCTGAATGTGTATGGCTTAAAGATGTCTTCCATGGTTGAAATCCTCATAGGACATCTCTTAAGCAACCAAAAAAAATATATAAAATATGTCACACATAATGACTAATCATACAATAATTTTTATTAAAATTATTATAAGATGATTTTTAAAATTTTTTAAAATATATATAATACGAAATTTTAAATAAATGAAATTACAAAATGATATGTTATCTTTTACCCTCCAAATTAACCATAGTGCTCATGTCGCAAGCTTAGGTCCTTAACGACGAGATGTTTGCCATATTAGTGCTCATGGCACTCTTCACCACCTTCATGACAACACCAACAGTGCTGGTCATATGCAAGCCCTTACGTCGCGTTGCCTTTCAGGCTAGACGACTCAGTCATCAACGATCACTACCTGAAAGCTCGCAGGAGGAGTTCCAAATCCTGGCATGTGTCCACGGACCTCGAAGTGTACCGGCAGTCATTAACCTCATCGAGTCAACGAGAAGCATTACCAAGCCACAGCTTAGACTTTGCGTTATGCACCTCGTCGAACTCACCGACCGCTCCTCCTCTATAATGATGGTTCAACGAGCTCGGAGGAATGGCGTCCCTTTCATTAACGGCTTCTCTCACGGTGCTTCAAAGGATAGAATAACCGCCGCATTTCAGACGTACGCACACGTAAGCCGACTAACAGTTCACCATTCAACGGCAATCTCAGCGTTGGCGATAATGCACGAGGACATTTGCCAGGTTGCAGAAGATAAGAAGGTGGAGATGATCATCTTGCCATTCCACAAGCAGTGGATGGGAGAAGGTGAAGATGCTACAGAGAATGTCGGACATGGCTGGAGAGGGGTGAATCAGGAGGTCCTTGAAACGGCACCTTGTACGGTGGCTGTACTCGTTGATAGAGGTTTTGGTGGATCAGACATGGGTGGAGGAGCAACCATGACAATTACAAGGAAAAGGGTTTGTGTTCTGTTCCTCGGTGGAGCTGATGATCGTGGGGCTTTGGAGCTTGGAAGTCTAATGGCAGAGCATCCAACAGTTAGTGTGACAGTCATAAGGTTCCTAGTCACAGATCAGTCAGGAAGTACGGTCTCCTCTAGTAGTAACAGTCTCACTGATACCCTGGAGAAGAACAAAAGTGAAAAGGTAAAACTTCGAACTCATAATTTCTGAAGTAGACTACTGTTGTTTCTGATGGGTTTGTACGATTTTAGCAGGAAATGGATGAAGCAGCACTGGAAGATTTCAAAAGAAAGTGGAATGAATCAGTGGAATACGTAGAGAAGGAAGTGAACAGCATAACAGAAGAAGTGAAAACTATAGGACAGAGCAGGGGTTTTGAGCTAATAGTTGTAGGGAAGGGAAGTTGCTTAGCAGACCATCAGATGGAACACTCTGAATTAGGCCTCATCGGAGACATCTTAGCTTCGTCGGAACATTGCATTATACCCTCAGCTCTTGTGATCCGACAAGGCAAGTTTCCCGAGCCAACAAGATCACAGCCTCAAAACTCGCTAAGGGCAAGGAAGCCATGCGCGTTGAATCCATCGTATCAGAACAATCCACAAGACATGCTTCGCAACTATTAAAAAATGATATATTATTTAGGGTCTATTTTCTTTTTACAGTGCAACTTCAACTCCAACTTTCATGTGTAACCATAAAACTCCTTTGTAATAAGTCCACCAATAAGGACTTAGTAATACTGAGAGTAGACCATATCAAATCGACAGTCCTGAAATTGACCTATGCTTATGTTTTGGTAGATACATTAACCAGGCAGTTTAGTTCCACATACTGAGGGTAATAGGTAACGTCTATAACTGCTCCCGGGGATTTGGAGTTGATCACAGCTTAATGTAATTGTGCCTAACCAATCCAAGTTTACTTCAAAACCAACATGTCAGAAACAACAGCTTAATGTAGTGTGTGCCATGAAGGGACTGACAAGATTCTGCGTTTTATCTCGAGAAAACTTTGAATTCAATAGGAAGAGGAGACTTAAAAACAGGCGTGAAATGTGATTCATTTCGGTCACTGAAAATATAAAGTAAATTTAAGTTCTGATCTCGCAATTGGGGTTTCCCAAAAGGGCAGGCAGTCCTTTTCTTACTGGACAATTTAGCCATCCCGACTCGTTAAGTTTACACATATAAACTACTTTCAGGCACTCTCAGAATTTCTCATGGAAAAGTACATAAATGTTTTGTGAATCAGAACAAGGAAAAGAAGAAAGAAAATGGGGAAAGAAGAATTTCAGAAGTTATCCAACCTTAAACAAAGTATCATTTATCAACAATAACAGGCAACCTGCAACCAGTAGCCGTTCTTTCTCGGCTATACTTGGCCTCAACTTATACCAATCACCTTCTTCTCATCATTGCAGCCTGCCAGCCGCCAAAGTTGGTTATAACGACCAATTCTGTGTAAATTTAAGTATCAGCGAGACTGTACTTAGCCAACCTGATCCAGAAAAAATGAGAAGATTTCATTAAATCAATTTTACAGCTTTTAAGTATTTAACCTCTCACACAATCCAACATCTTAGAAATTCTATTGGAATTTGGAAAATAGAGTAGTAAATCAGTCAAACAAGATTTCGGTAAACAAGGCATCACAAGCACAAAGAAAATCACTTAACACTAACCTTAAAGGAAGCCTCCCCCGGTCCACGAGCTATCAGATTTCCCACTGTGACCAACAGATTTCTTATCAGGCCCACTCTGATAGAAATTGTCATCATAAGAATCATCTTTGGCATCATCCCAACCTGCCCACCCATCATCATTATGTGATGCAACTGCCTTGTTATTATCCTTCCTGTTGTCATTGTTGTCCCAATCATCCCAAGAACTTGACCTATACGAGCCATTGTTATGCTTGCTTGATGAAGAATTTTCTCCACCAAAGGATGAGTTCCATCCTTTGTTTTCCTGCTTATTGAATTCCTGGTAATATCCATTACTATCGTTTTCATTACGTTGAAAATCATTTTTCCAACCACCATCTTTAGCATATTCCTCAACCTTCTGTGAAGCCATTGCCATGACGCCCTTCATGATTCCCCATGTCCTCTGTCCTATCTCTGTTGTCTTTGTTGTGACAACATTGACAGTTTCATTGACCTTATAATCATAGCCACCTTCCTTAACCTGCAATAAAGTTTTAATCATGGACCATAGTGATGCAACCACAATTGTGTCAGTTTACCGTGGGTACAGAGAGATAACTATGAAAGACTTGATAATATCATCAAAATAAGTTTGTACAGAAAAACATGCATTAAAACCTCAATTCCAAAAATAAAATTAACGATTTGTCAACCATAAGACACTGTATACAAGAATAGATGTTAATGCCAATCATCAAACAAAATGCCAGAATAATCAGAAATGCTTGGCAGTGGTTAAGCTGATGACCACTGCCTTCCCAAACACATAGTTGTCAAAACTGAAGGTAAAGTCCAAAAGTCGTAATGCAGAAGAACAGCAACAAATACAACTCAAAAGGAAGGAAGGCAGCACAAAGCATACCAAGAGAAGCATAACTATCATGTCACAAGATTTTACAACCAGTTTTTATAGAGATCCCAAATGGGGATTGATTTCTATGATGTTTTCAAAGTACTTATCCTAAATGGTAACAGTGTTTAGCTATCAACAATGATGAAAATGGTAAGAATCTCCAGAATATGAAATTCATGTGACATTGGTAGTTGAACTATGACTGATATAAGGAGGTTGTTTGGCATACAATCCTTATGGTACATGGTTGAGAATATGGGACTGTTTGGTAGTAAAGAATTTTTGAGATAGCTTAGCTTAGTGATTGATAATGAATATCTCAATCCTTCCAATGAAGAAACATGTAAAGCTGTTCTAATTCAGGGAGTCCTAATAAGATAGTAGACATATATCAAAAGTACATGAAATGATATCAACACTAACCCACGCATAAATTTGACCAGAAAAATATGTTGGATACAGAATTAACCAACAAGCATAGTTAACACAAATAGTCACAAGACTATAACTAGGAGCACATAATTTCGCCATAGCAACCTCAATAACCTTGCATGCGTAAGATAGGAAATGTTCCAAACAAAACTAACATAAGTGGCCAAGTACAAAGCAATTGCATGAAATATATGAACTAGAGAATCAAATGTAATACCTTAGTAGTGATCTCTCTTGTTCCAGCTTGAACAACATTTGCAGCTGACTGAGCAGCAGATGCAGCCACCAGAGACAGCTTACCAAATCCCTACACACAAAACACAACAACAACATAACCTAACCCTCGGAGGACAACAAATAAACCATACCAACAAAAGAACCCAGAAAAAGTCCTCCAAATCAACACCTGAGACATAACAGCGAGCACATCCTGTTGCGAGTTATTATTATTCCTCTGAGAATTCACAGGACTCGATCCAAATCCCACGTATTTCCCACCTTGTGAGGGAGGGAGCCCTTCCGGCCTCGACTCATTCTCCGCTATTTTTCTCGCGAAAAAGCTATCTTTATTTGCCGCGGAAGCTTCAAGCTCCGATCTTGAGTATATATCCCCAGAAGACCTCGATTTTACAGAAAGCCCACCACCACCACTACGATTGTTGTTATTCCCTCTAAAATCACCAACTGATTGGTTCCTTTTAATATCATTGTTCGATCTAAACGAATCCTCATTGTCCCAATTATCCCACCCTCCGTTATTCCCAAAATTACCGTTCCTGCCACCTGCCCCAAGCGGCGGTTTCTTATTGCCGCTTCCTCCGACGTTTTCCTTAACCACCGGTGGGTCCCTCCACGAGCGACCTTCCGCTAGGGCTTGAATTCGATCACGATAAATGCTCGCAGCGTTGGTGTTGTATTTCGTGACTATATCGGTCTCCTTGGGGATCCCGTATTGAGCCAAGAACGCGTTGAGTTTCTCGTTGCCGCCGGACTCCATCTTCTTGATCTGGATCTCAGACCACGAGTCCATGGTCACCGATCGGACGAACGAGATGTGGACACCGAGGCCTCGGTGCTTGCCGGAGCACTCCAAGCACATGAACACACCGTACGAAACCGACGCCCATTGCGGGTTCTTTTGGGAGCAGTCCACGCAGATCTTGTTCCCCGGTTGCGATTGGAGATCTCGGAGCCGCCGTGACGCCGCCATCAAATCCAACCCGAATAGTCTGAATCGGATTCGTCAAAAGAGAAAAGAAAAAAAAAAGGAACAAAAGACTACAAAGAGAAAGATAGAGAGAGAGGGGGGGTTACCAAATAGTATTTATAGTAGTTAATTGATAATTATGTAAGGGAGAGACAATTGGGGGACTTCACCGACAAACCGAAAACGTTGGGAGGGTATGATAGCAAACGACTACGTAATCTATCGTTTTGAGTATCGTTTTTACATTGGTTGCGTTTTGTTTTTTTTTTTTTGACAGGGAAAAAACAACAGATTACATAGAATGTCGAGGGTTGTCGAGGGGAGCCAGTCCCCAAGAGATCCTCTGCTAAGAGGATGTGGCACCCAATGGGTGGAGTCTCAAAATAAGTGACCCCTACATCAAAGCTAGGAGCATAATGCGCAAGCCAATCGGCGCAGCGATTACCCTCTCGAAAGATATGGCGATGAGTAACCGTCCAGTTGCGAGTAAGGAGTTCATGGATGCCCTGGATAATAGGATTGAGCGCCTGAGAACGGGTGGTTGTCGAAGAAATAGTTGCGAGCATAGCAGTAGAGTCGACTTCAAGTTCGATCTTGAGAAATCCCAGAGTCCACGCATAAGAGAGGCCGATAAAAATGCCCCAGAGTTCGGCGGACATCGAATGGCACCAGCAAAGATTCTGAGTGAATCCCCCCTTCCAAGTGCCAGCACTGTCACGGAGAAGACCGCCTGTTGAAGCTGAGGCCAATGACCGCTTACTTGCACCATCGATATTGAGCTTTAACCATCCTGGAGACAGGGTGGTCCAGCCGGTGCGTAGCTCCGCTCTCAGATGAGGTCCAGGGAAGACCCAACGAGGTCCGACGTTCGCTAGATGAAGAAGACCTGCATAAGAAACAATGATAGAAATAGGTGAGGAAGGCCAAGTAAACTGTGTATCAAAGATGGTCTGGTTCCTCCATTGCCAGAGGAACCAGCAAGTGAGCCCAAAAAGACAGGCCTAAGTATGGCCAAACACCCGCCGATGTTGCTGAAGGTTGTGAAGGATCCACTCCCGGGACGGAAAAGTGAAGAAGTCTGGGGCAATAAGGTGGGAGGGGAAAGTGTGCCATACTTGACGGGCTCTGAAGCAATCTCGTATGGCGTGCACAGAGGATTCCTCGAAACTGCAGTGGATACACCCCCCATCCGTGGTGAGTTATTTACGAACCCGATATTGGTTCGTAAGTAAACGCTCGTGAGCCAGGAGCCACAGGAATGTACGAACACGGGGGGGACCCTGTCAATCCCAAATAGCCTGTCAGATTCCGTGAGGGGAGGTTTCGGTAGCATCCATAATCATAGAATAGGTGGAGGCGACGGTAAACTGGGCAGTACCAGTCAGGCCCCAGCTGACCTTATCCTGGCCTAAGTAGCCCTTCGGAGGGAACATGTCGGCAATATGTCGGCAAATCGAGTCCGGAAGGTAGGAGTGAAAGGTATCCCACTGCCAATTGCCTACGGAGTCCACAAAGTGATTAACGCTAAGGCTCAAAATGGAATCCGGGACGGGGGTGGTAACATGGGAAAGAAGAGTGCCAGTACCCACAACCCAAGGATCGACCCAGAAACGAGTCCGAGTACTATCGCCGATCATCCAACTCAAGCCTTGCCGGACAAGGTGCCAGGTGGTTGTAATGCTCTTCCAGATCATAGATCCCCCCTTATCCTCCAAGGTAGTGGGGAACGAATGAGCGTCAAAATGATACTTGGGCGAGAGGACTTGAACCCATGACGCCTGGGGTTTCGCAATCATTGTCCAACCTAACTTGGCTAGAAAAGCGTCGTTAGTCGTCCAAATGCTCCGAATGCCGAGACCCCCCATTGTCTTAGGTTTGCAAACGTCCTCCCATTTAACTAACGGAAGTCGATGGCTCCCGTGGGATGAATCCCACAAAAACTGTCGCATGAGCTTCTCCAACTTATCACAAAGACCACGGGGCAAACGAACCGTCTGCATCGTGTAGCTGGGGAGGGCCGCGATTACTGATTGAGTCAGCGTGATACATCCAACCATGGATAGAAGGTTAGCAGTCCAGCCGGACAAGCATTGCTGCACCTTGTCAAGAATAAATTGGTAGGTTTGTTTCCGTACGCGCTCATGAAGAAGGGGCACTCCCAGATACCGGCCAAGATTAGACATCTGTTGAAAACCTAAAGCGTGGGATAAGCGACGGGTCTGCGCAATAGGGACATTTCTGGAAAAGTAACATCGAGATTTTTCAGGGCTGATACATTGCCCAGAAGCATCACAGAACGAGGTCAAGATACCCGTTATGGTGGTCACCTGATCAATATCTGCTTCTGCGAACAGAATGAGATCATCAGCAAAAAATAAATGTGATAGAGGAGGGCCATTTCGACTGAGAGTAATAGGCTTCCATCGAACCTGAGCCACGGCATGTGCGACCAGGTGGCCTAGCCGTTCCAGACACAGGACAAACAGATACGGTGAGATGGGGTCACCCTGGCAAATGCCGCGGGAAGTGCTGAAAGAATCACTAAGAGCACCGTGCCAGCTTACCTGCATGGAGACGCTGGTAACGCATTTCATGATCAGACATATCAGCGAGGCCGGGACCCCAATATCAAGTAAAGTAGCCTAGATAAAATCCCAAGAAAGCCTGTCATAAGCCTTCGCTAGGTCCACCTTTAAAGCCATAATTCCTCTCTGCCCCCTTTTCTTTTTCATGGTGTGAATAACCTCTTGGACGATAATGATATTGTCCGTAATTAAACGCCCAGGCATAAAACTGCATTGAGTCGGAGCTACCAGAGTGTCACATCATTAGTTTTAGTTCAGATGATTTTTCCCTAAAAGTTACAAATGGACTTGTTTTGTTCGTTAGGATAAGCAGAATTCGGCTTCCAATTAACTTTTTTCCATTTTTAATTGGTTTAACTCATAAATTCATCTTCTCTTTTTTTGGATATGCTGAAGGATTAAATTAAATCACGAGGAAGAGGGGATCTTTCAAACAATAAATTGCCTCTCCTTTTTATTTGAAGATTGCCCTTAAATGCCCAGCCCGATCCACTTTGGTTCAATTTATTTTCTTTTAAAAATAAAAAAATAATGTATTTTTTTAGACAAAATAATCCTGTTTTGTCATTTTTAGCTGGGCCTCGAGCTAGAGAGGGTTCAAATAGCCCTAATCTAAGCGGAATCAAGCCAAGAAATGTAGGCTTACGACCTGGTCAATTCTGCCTTGACCCATTTACTTCAGGCCAAGCCGGGTCCAACTACCATCCCTATTTAAGATGAAGTGCCTATTTTGATGGGTTTATATCAGTAGAGCTTTTGTTAATATAATTTTTATCAGTAGAATTTTTTTAGAAGAGCTTTTTTAATAAACTAGTTAACTGTTTAGTTGTTAATTAAAAAAAGCTTTTTTGAAAGAGCTTTATATAGTAGACTATTTAGCAACATAAAAATAAAAAGTACTTTTATTAATTTTAACTATATTTTATTTTGTAATAAAAATTATTTATGTATATAAATATTATTTAAAGTATTTTAAACAATATGCAATGCGCAATATATTAATTATTATATAATTTTAAATATTATGAAATATAAATAAAAATATATCTAACCAAATCTTTTATATGGATTATGACATAAGTAAAACTAATATCAAAAATAAATATTAAAATATATAAAAAGCTAAATAATATTATATAAATCTCAAAATAAGCGTACAAATGAGTTTGTGGATATTGTGAAAATTTTGTATAAAACATAAGAACAAAAGAGACTAAAAATAGATTAATTAATTAATTTTAAAAATTTACTTAAAAAGTATTTTTTTAAGAAGCTTCAAATTTGAGCTTCTTAAAAAGTTATATTTTAAATAATAAAAAGTTAAATTTACTAAAAATATTTTTATTTTACCACTAAATATTCATTTTTTTAAAATTTTTTTACTATTTTTTATCTTCTAAAAGTTCAACCAAAGTCGTGGCACCAAAGGTTTTGATCTTGGACCTATGCCCCGATGGATTTTTGGAAGAAGGAAATGGAAAGCTGGGGCGGGCTTTCTAATAACAATAATAATTAAAAAAAACAGACTCGTTCCTACTTCCCACATCCCTCCCAACGAAGCTACAACCTCGAAAGGTAATGCAAAAGGCAGTCTTATCTTTGTCATCAACAACATGTTCACAAAAGTAGGCCCAATTTGCACATTCCGCGTTTATTGGTCGGGAAGCTATTCCTATTCCACTCACGTTTTGTCTTTGCCTTATCTTTTCTTTTTCTTTGCCTCTTGGCACTTGCCACTACATCAAATAGAAAAGACTACTCTCTCTTGTAAGCAACCATCTGTTTGATGTAACATTTGCCTAACTCTCATACTAATCCTATAATATTTTACCAATTCATCGCCTAAAAGCTTTCACTCCGCCACTCCTTTTCACTTTTAAATATTTTTTTGCTTTCCTCTGTTTTTCTATATACGATTGTATAAAAGATTTCATTTTGCATAGGATTAATTAACAAGTACGTTATGTCAATTTGTATTTTATTTTCAAATTAAGATTTCGTTTGCAGGGATAAAGTGAAGAGAGGAGAAAGAAAGTCCAAGTGTCAAAACTGGTGGCACTTCATAATCAAAATGAGACCCAACACCAACTTGTCCGTATCCTAGACCCGTCGAGTGGAAAAGGACAAGAACAAAGGGAAAAGCGAGAACAGTTTCCAGCAGCTCTGATCGGGTGTGCTCAATCCATGAAAAAAAAGTCAGTAGGAAATTTACTATGGTCGGTGTTGAGGAAGTTAAGCAACTGGAAAACTCCATAAACTCTTGTACAATATAATATAAAACCCCCGGCCCCGGCGGGCCCTCAACAACTCGCCTTCAGCGACTTTCTGAAGCCATCAACCATTGTTCTTATCCTCTCCCTTTGCTTCAGTAACTTCTTATCACCCATTGATTTTCTCCATGAACCAACATATGTAGAGTTTCTCAGTTCTATCTGCTTTTTCCTCTATTTTCTTTAGACAATCTTCTATGACTCTGATTCTTGGAGTGTTGTCTACGCTACCTTACGTTTTGGCTCCGTTTCTGACTTAACCGGTAATAATCTTTTTGCGTCCTGAATTGTGCTCTGTTTACTTTCTCTTTACTCAATTCTCCTGATCATATTGTTACTCTGCTTCTGCGGCTTCCTTATTCAAATTACAAATTTACATATATCTGCCTATCTGTATGTCATCATGCGGATTAGGCATCGCACTAGAAAATATTAGGTAAATAATTGAGGTTTATGTATTCCTAGACCGATGGATTTATTAGCTACAGAGGACTTTGTGTGTGAGCTTGTGTTTGTTCTGTGGAAAAGAAACGACAAGCAATCAGACTTTTCCCACATCACACACAGACACCCACTACTCCCTCCAAAACTCTTTTGCTGCTTGTACATAGTTATGTTTATGTTATCTTCCCAATTAATTCTAGTTGTTTTGGAGCCGTGACCATTTAAAGAAAGTTATATTTATGAATTACTGTCCTGTTTTCCATACAAAGGGTACTTGATCGGCATCGGCGGTACGTGCAAACAAAGAAACGATGTCGACTAATAATAGAAGGGGTTCGGATCAGCAAGCACAGCCGCAGAGACGGATTCTGCGGACGCAGACAGCTGGGAATATAGGGGAGTCGATGTTGGATAGTGAGGTGGTGCCTTCCTCCCTCGTTGATATTGCTCCAATTCTGCGTGTGGCTAACCAAGTGGAGGCCAGCAACCCTAGAGTTGCTTATCTCTGTAAGTTGCAGCTTCTTTCATTTATACATATGAGTATATACATCCCGTTTTAGGTCAACTTCTCTGTGCACTTAATTGACTTCATTCTTGTGTCTGCTAACACATTTCTTTCGAGCTCCAAAAGGAGCATATGGCTCTTGCTCATATAAACACTTTCATTCTCTTTCTGTCTTTTACCCAAAATGCTTTCGCCTATCTAATCTTTTGAACATGCACGTTATTCAGTTTTTTTTAAAAGATAAGTACTAGTTCTTCACAGCAATCGCTAGTGGCAGAACTAAGTTTATATTTATATTGGAAAGTTTAGCCAGTGCTTGTCATTTGTTGTCTAGTCAAATCCAGAAATAGTGCGACTGATGAATCCTGGAGTCGTCAAAGTTTCTGAACTAATATTCCTCGGTGCAAAGTATCAGGGCATGCGATGGTCATTAATGGAGTGACAGAAGTGAAGTTTTGAGGAAAATGAATGTTTATTAGAAAATCATTCTAGGATAGATTTCCAGGGGATAACTCTCTCAAATGTTTATTAGAAAATCATTCTAGGATAGATTTTCAGGGGATAACTCTCTCACTTGATGCTCTGTTCTAGTCATACTCCTTAGATATGCCCGCATAATCTCTTTCTTCCTTTCCTTTTTCTTCTGGCAGCCTTAGAGTCGTAAAGTTTTGCTTTTCTATTTGGTTAAATTTTGTTTGGCTGCATTTAGGACTCAAATTGGAAATCTGGTTGTTGTGTATGTATTCGGATGTTTTCCAGACTCTCAATCTTCAGTTTTGCATTGATGTTGAAAATAGGTCGTTTTTATGCTTTTGAGAAAGCTCATAGACTAGATCCCACATCTAGTGGGCGTGGTGTTCGCCAGTTTAAAACAGCACTTCTACAGCGTCTGGAAAGGGTAAGCACTTATATGCAACTTCCTTTTTAAAGATCCAATTTGGCGTTAGCTTCTTGAAGTTTAACATGTTACCTTAAATCTGTCACAAATTGTTCAACTTTGTCCAGAGGCTTCTACTGTATTTTTCACACTCCATCGTAACTCCTCTTTTGTTTTCCATTTTTTTCTATATGTATCTGTTTGGATGGAGTGTAACTTTCATTTTTTTTTCCTGTCCAGGAAAATGATATTACAATGCAAGGAAGGACAATGAGTGATGCTCGAGAAATGCAGAAATTTTATCGTGATTACTATCAGAAGTATATTGAAGCTTTAACTCATGCAGCTGATAAAGCTGATCGGTAATATATGTGAAAGCTTCTAGGTTATAGTTTGATTTGGTTGTTCCTGCACATGGTTTTGCAAATCTCACGTGAATTTCATCATCCTAACTCAGTGCTCAACTTACAAAAGCATATCAAACTGCTGCGGTCCTATTTGAGGTTTTGAAGGCTGTCAACCAGACAGAGGAAGTGGAAGTAGCAGATGAGGTTGAGATGACACTTTCTCCTTTTCAGTACTACATCATTGTCAGTTTTCATTCGTTCAGCATGCTAAGACTACATTCCTGTCTACATTCATGCAGGTTATGACAATTAATGGATATCCGGTGTAACAGTTGTTTTCTTCTTTTTTCTTGTAGATTCTGGAGGCTCACACCAAAGTTGAAGAAAAAACAAAAATATACGTGCCTTACAATATTCTTCCCCTTGATCCTGAGAGTCAAAATCAGGCTATCATGCGATATCCGGAGGTTAATTCCATTTTGATCCACTTCCTCACTTTGTTTTCTTTTTAGCTGAAAGCTCGTACCTTGTCTACTGGCGCATTTGCAGATTCAAGCTGCTGTATCTGCACTTAGAAATACCAGAGGCTTGCCTTGGCCGAAGGACCACAAGAAGAAAGTAACTGAAGACATTCTGGACTGGCTTCAGGCTATGTTCGGTTTTCAGGTGACTGATTTGTTGAATTTGTTACTGTGTGGTCGATTAGTTGGAAATACTAAATTTGGGTATGCAGAAAGATAATGTTGCGAATCAAAGGGAACACCTGGTCCTGTTGCTTGCAAATATGCACATTCGACAATTTCCAAAGACTGACCATCAACCCAAGGTTGTTTGACCTTTTTCTTTTGCTTTGCTGATGAAAATAAAGGTGTGCTCATTCTCATCTTTTATGAAAATTGCTGATATTGCTCATTTCAGTTGGATGAGCGTGCCCTAACTGATGCAATGAAGAGAATTTTTAAGAACTACAAGAAATGGTGCAAGTATCTGGGGCGCAAAAGTAGCCTCTGGTGAGATCAACCTTCCTGCAAAAACTATTATTCCAAGTTTTAACTGTGCTTTTGAGTTTCTGGAGGCCCTGAATGGTTCTTATACTTTTACAGCAGTTATATTTCCCTTTATGTTCTGAATTGTGGCAGGGAGCTCCTTACCTCCAACAATCCATTGTTATGTTTTAACTTTAATTTTTTATTTTGTGGTCATCACTGAATTGGCAGGTTGCCAACCATTCAACAGGAAGTTCAACAGAGGAAGTTACTTTATATGGGTCTATATCTCCTTATCTGGGGAGAAGCAGCGAACTTAAGATTCATGCCAGAATGCATTTGTTATATATATCATCATGTATGTATTTGTCTGTAGCTTCAGTATAACCTAGTTACATCGGCAATATCTTTCCATTTCAAGATGTTGCTTGCCTTCTGATTTGATTCTTTCTTCCTTTTCTATTTCTCTTTCTTCCTTTTGGACTTTATAGGTATCTTTGTCGTGTATGAAGTGTGTGATTTCATGCATGTGGAGATGAATCATAAAATAAGAATGATGCAAAGTTGCAAAATTAGTACTTTTATATAGTCACTACAGCAAGCATGTGTTATGGAAAAGCAGCCAGTATACAAGTCCATTCTAGTTGACCTTTACTGTAGCTAATCTTATGCCAGCTGGAAATTGGAATTAATCATTTGATCGCATGCGTTTTCTTATGCCCTTCTTCAGTTTCTTTGTCGGGCCAGAACTTTCCTGCTTATGGAACATTATTTCTTCTGTTTAGAGAGGCACTAATAAGTAATAACACAAACTTCTGGATTTTCTCTTCATTTTTATTGAAAAAAATATTTTTCTTGCACTTTCTCCATCTTCCAAGATTCAAATTTTCCTGAAATGAACAGGACGTTTTTTTTCAGTTATTATCTTTGGAGACTCATCAAGGCTTAGTTGAGTTGAATTTTGTTATTGGTGATAAGAACTCTCTCTGTAGGATTTTCTTAATTTCGTAATATTTTCAGCAATAACTTAATGCATAAAGGCATTGGGATAGTTCCAGATTATTGGCAAGCGTGAATTTGATAACGATATAAACTTTTCCATAATCCATCGGAAATTGCCATTTCTGAAACTATGATTAAAATTTGATGGTTTATTTTGAGTTATCAAGCTGATATTGTTGCAGATGGCATTTGAATTGTATGGAATGCTGGCGGGGAGTGTTAGTCCAACGACTGGAGAACACATAAAACCAGCCTATGGTGGTGAGGAGGAGGCTTTCTTAAGAAAAGTAGTGAAACCAATATATGATACAATTGCAAAGGTTCGATGATCTTATCTTTCCTTGAGCTTAAATGTTTATTTCTCTTTGTTTCTTTTTAGTTTTTTATTGCCTGCTGATATTTTGCTTTTACTGTACTCGTTAGGAAGCAAAAAGGAGCAAAGGAGGGAGGTCAAAGCATTCAGAGTGGAGAAACTATGATGATTTGAATGAATATTTTTGGTATGGCACTCCTCTGTGCATATTCATTGTATTTCCAATTTGGAGTGTCAATTTGAAATAGTTCTGTTTGTATGAGATTGTAGGTCGGTCAGTTGTTTCCGATTAGGATGGCCCATGCGTGCAGATGCTGATTTCTTTTGTCTGCCTCCAGAGGAGTTGCGGTTAGACAAGGATGAGGTGGGTGATACAACTGAGCTTATCTTCTTTATGCATACGCCTTTCTTCTTAACTATCTTGTCTTGAACTTATAATTGCAAAGTCAGTCTATCGCATTCTTAATGGCTATGTTCATTCATTCTCTTATACAACTGAGTCAATTTCCATTGCTTTCTCATAACTTATACTCTGGGATCAAAAGATATGTTAAGGTTTCACAGCGAGCAGTTTTTGTCGCAATCAAATATCTGAGCACATTATCCATTCTTACTTCAATCTGTTTCTGTTTTCATTATGGACATTTTATGTCTTATTCAGGAGAAGAAACCAGTTACTGGGGATCTATGGATTGGAAAAGTTAATTTTGTTGAAATAAGATCATTCTGGCATATATTCAGAAGTTTTGACAGAATGTGGAGCTTTTATATTTTGTCTTTACAGGTAAATCTCTGTTTATTTGTGTGATATATGTTGATTGCGCTTCGTAATTAATTTGGCTTGCCAATTGTCATTTGATGAAGGCGATGATCATCATTGCTTGGAATGGTTCGGGAAAGTTGAGTTCTGTATTTGATGGTGATGTTTTCAAAAAGGTTCTGAGCATCTTCATAACCTCTGCGATATTAAATTTTGCACAAGGTAGGTGAGTGATGTTGTTGGTGGCATCTTTTTTCATTATCTCATCTTTTGAGCTGGCATTTGTCTTGGTTTTTCTCTGATGAGACAATGTTTTATTTTTATGCAAACGTAGTGTCTACCATACATGCCTCAATTTTCGTACACACAAGGTCATCTTCTGCACAGGCTAATGACTGATTGCAATATTTTTGTGTCATATTTTGCTTTTCCAGCTGCCCTTGATATAATCCTAAGCTGGAAGGCAAGACACATCATGCCATTTTACGTCAAACTTAGATACATTTTGAAGGCTCTTTCAGCTGCCGCATGGGTCATAATTCTACCAATAACCTATGCATATAGTTGGAAAAATCCTCCTGGAATTGGGCAGGCTATTAAGAAATGGTTTGGTGACAGTCCAGGTTCACCCTCTTTGTTCATTTTGGCCATCCTTATTTACTTATCACCAAACATGCTCTCAGCTCTGCTATTTTTGTTCCCATTTATTCGTCGCTTCCTTGAGGGTTCACACTATAAGATTGTGAGGCTCCTGATGTGGTGGTCACAGGTAGTCACAAGCTTCCTTTGATATTTTGCCTTGTTATGATTGTTCCTTTGAAATTGTAAAAATTAAATCTATGAAACTCAATCAATTGTCTTACAACCTTACTATCTTTTCCTATCTGATAGCCTCCGCTGTTTATTGGAAGGGGAATGCATGAGAGCTCAATATCACTTTTCAAGTAAGAGTTACAACTATATTAAAAGATTTCTCATGGAATGGAACAAATTTGTAATGGAAAATCTTTTATCATCAAATCTACAGGTACACCATGTTTTGGATTCTGCTCCTACTGTCAAAGCTAGCATTCAGTTATTTCGTAGAGGTAGGTTAGTTATTTTTTTTATTCCAAGAAATTATAATTTCTTTCAATGCTAGCAAATATAGATTTGAGATGATCTTCAGTTTATTTTTCCTTGGCAGTTCTTGTAGTTTCAGCTGAATATCATAAAGACATTAAATACGTGGATCTGTTTGAAGTTCAAACTAGTAGTTCACTTCTCTAAATATTAGCATTATTACGCTTCTGTTAGGAACAATGTCTGTCTCGTTAAATTCTATAAAATTCTTTGTTGGAGAGCTGCCTTAATCCTTACTGCGATTGGTGCACAAAACCATAGATATGATCACAAAAGATGCACACGAATAGAAGTAGAATTGCATCACAACGTGACTTTTCTTAGTTTAGGTCTCGTGAAAATGAAAATAGAGACCAGGAAGAAAAAGAGTTTTCACAAGATTTTAGGCTAGAAAAACCATCTTTATTAGAACTTTGTGCGATTCACATAATAGAAGAGTCTTTATTATTAGGGAGAATATAAGTCTCATAATAGCTATATTCCTAATTAAGAATCATATATATCCTATTTGTTATATTCAACATGTCTACTCTACTTTAATTTCTACATACATATTTTTGGTAGGGAAATCACGAATGTGTGGTGGTCTAAAACAACTCAAAACTTTGATACGAGTCTTGTGTTGAAATAGAATGACCTTCCTTTCCCTTACTTTTCTAGTTATGGTTAATAGTGATATATTTCACATATCCCAAAAGCAAAACCGTGCATTTCTTGTAGAAAATCTTTTAATTGTTCACAAGCCACTAGGAAAAGATTCTTTAAATATAAATTTTCAATTAATTCGAGGACCTGACGTGATCTTCTTGGAAAGTTTCTAACACCATTTAGAAAGAGTTTTTCGGCGACTGATGGTCTCCTGCATCATTTTGAAACCCATCTTTTGAGTTTCAGATCAAGCCTCTTGTGGGTCCCACGAAAGCTATCATGAATTTTCACGTTTCCACTTATAAGTGGCATGAGTTCTTTCCTCGAGGTAATGATGAAAATGATGCTTTTATTCTCAAGAGTAGAAATGTTTCTGAGGATACTATTTGCTGGTGGCAGCCGAGAATAATATCGGTGTCGTTATTGCACTGTGGACTCCTGTTGTTCTAGTACGTCCATGTTATTTCCCGAACAATCTCTTATTGAAGTCATTATAAATTAAACACCAACTTATTTGCAATAATTAAAAAATTCTCTTTATAGGTGTATTTTATGGATACTCAGATTTGGTATGCTATCTACTCAACTATATTTGGAGGTATATATGGAGCTTTTCGCCGATTGGGAGAGGTAGGTTCCCGTTATCCATGGTTTCTATTGACCTTTGTTGCCGTGAGAATGTAACTATGTCCAAGTTGGTGGCATTGTCTGTTATGTCATTCTTCAAAGCATGATAATATGGATTTTGCTAGCTACTGGATATACTAGAAAGCTGAAGTCTCTTTCAACGTAATTTCTAAAGGAATGGGATAAACAACCTGTTTATACATTTTTTCACTGATTTTTGCAATTGAGTGTTAATTCTTTTTAAAAGTTAACAAACTACTATAATTGTAGCTCAAATTGTTAGTGCTTGATGACACACTCAACTTTTAACATGGATGAACACTTGTTAACTCTTTGCAGGCTATGTTTGAATATAAAAGTAAATAACATTGTTCCAACATACCCACATGGCATCTTCCTCAACCTCATATGATGAAAGGTCTATGTTGACTTGCTATTAATTATGAAGTTTTTATCCCTAGAAAGGCACTAATCTTAGTTAAAGCAAAGATATGAAGATGGCATACGTTAATTTTCGACAATAATTTGGTACTGCATACTAGCTGTAGTATAGTTGTACATATGAGAGCCAACATTGGAAATAGTTCAGTTTGCAGAAATCATAATGCTATTACCAGATTTTTTACCAACTTCTGTAAGAACACCAGTCAAAAGATAGAGGTGAAAGAAGTCTACCATTATGAGATTTGCACGAAATGTATTATCACTTAAAACATATGGATAGAGATGCATATTCCAGAGTTGATGTATGCCCAATGAACCTTGTGTTTCTGTCTCATTTTCAGATTCGAACATTAGGGATGTTGAGATCCCGATTCCAATCACTACCAGGTGCTTTTAATGAGTGCTTGATTCCACCAGAGAAGAGTGAGAAGATCAAGAGAAAAGGACTGAAAGCCACGTTTTCTAAAAACTTTCCTGAGGTTTGCTATTCCGTTGTTAAAAACAATTATAGTCAATATGAGATGCTTCTTTTTTTTCATTTTGAAGTCAATGAAAAATATTCAGGAGTTTGACGATCTCTTTTGGTCATTTTTAGGTTTCATCCAACAAAGAGAAGGTGGAAGCAAGGTTTGCTCAAATGTGGAACAAAATAATCAGTAGCTTCAGGGAGGAGGATTTGATAAGTAATAGGTATCAGGAGGACGATGCATTGGAAACTTTCAGGTTAACAGACATAGTAGAAGTTTCTCTGTTTCACTGATGTCCATCCGTTTTGCAGTGAAATGAACTTGATGCTTGTCCCATACTGGGCTGATAGTGATTTAGAAGACCTCACACAGTGGCCTCCATTTTTACTTGCTAGCAAGGTCTATTTGCGTTGTGCTGTTTTTTATTCCATTATCAGGTCAACATTACAGTGGTGGATATAATTCACTTTGCATATTGCTCAGATTCCAATAGCTGTAGATATGGCTAAAGATAGCAACGGAAAAGACCGTGAACTGAAAAAGAGATTGGCCTCAGACTCCTATATGCACTGTGCAGTTCGCGAGTGCTATGCTTCATTTAAAAGTATCATCAATTCCTTGGTTTTAGGGGAGCGTGAAAGATCGTAAGTTTGATTGTACAAAAGTATTCGGTTCTATTTGAAACCTATGTTATCTCATGATCTTGTTGTTTTCTTACCTTCAGGGTCATAAATGATATATTCAGTAAAGTTGATGATTATATACGGCAAGACAACCTGCTTACTGAATTAAATATGAATGCTCTCCCTACCCTCAATGAACAATTTGTGAAGTTGATTGAATATTTGGTACTTTTCTGCAATTAAAACAGGGATAATTTATCAGCTTCCACAATGTTTTATTGCACCTTGAATGAAAAAATGTTCTAATCATTTCAGCTGAAAAATAAAAAGGAAGACAAGGATCAAGTTGTCATTCTTTTGCTTGACATGCTAGAGGTGGTGACTAGAGACATAATGGAAGATGAGCTTCCGAGGTAAATTTATATTGAGAGAATTTCTCAAATATGATATATATTCTGCTCAATGCATTCTTTATATTCCTTGTGTAGTTTGCTGGATTCAAGCCACGGTGGATCTTATGGAAAGTATGAGGGAATGACCCCACTTGATCAACAGTATCAGTTTTTTGGCTCACTTGGATTTCCAGTGCCAGATACAGAAGCTTGGAAGGAAAAAGTAAAGTTGCTGGCAGTTTTAATTTAATAAATCTGGTTGTGAAAAAGATTTTTTTTCTTTTTTTGGCGCCGAGTTCGCTGTCACTTTGGTGAATTGAAGCGCTAGTTATTGGGTGGCTACTGTCAGCATTTTTCCTATTTCATTTTATTTTCTCTTGCTTACTATATTTTATCCTTGTCTGCGACTACGTGAAAGAGCTAAATGTAGTTCACTTTACTATGAATTGGATGTTGATTACAGATTGGGAGGATTCATCTATTGCTCACCGTGAAGGAGTCTGCCATGGATGTGCCATCTAACCTGGAAGCCAGAAGACGTATTTCTTTCTTTTCCAATTCATTGTTCATGGACATGCCTACCGCGCCTAAAGTCCGGAACATGCTTTCTTTCTCGTGAGCTTTCTTCACATTTTTGCTATATTTATGTCATGATCCATGAGGAGTATATTTTTAACACTTGAAATGAAGTTTCAGTCTCTTGGGTTGAGCCAGAATTTATCATGTGTCAAGTGTTCAACATGGGGATGCATTTCCATTCCCATTTTATTAATCGCTGACTTAATGTGTTTCTTACTGTAAACACGACTTCTACCTTTCTCCGTAGTGTTCTTACTCCTTACCACTCGGAAGACGTTCTTTACTCCGTAAATCTCCTGGAAAAGCCTAATGAAGATGGAGTTTCAATACTTTTTTACTTGCAAAAGATCTTTCCAGGTTGATTTCTTCTTTTTCCTTGCATCTTCTTCTTCTTCCGTTGTCTTTTTCCATTAATTTCATCTTGGGTTAATAGTCATTTCAGAAATGATATGCAGTTGTTTGTGCTTATAAATGATCAGATGAGTGGATAAATTTCCTTGAAAGGGTTGGATGTTTGAGTGAGGAAGAACTTAGAGCAACTGATTACCTGGAAGAAGAACTCCGCTTATGGGCATCATACAGAGGCCAAACATTGACAAAAACAGGTAAAATCTTCTCTCTCTCTCTTCCCTGATGGTTGATGTAAACTTGTGTTCCCTAGACACTACTTAATGGGATCTTTCCTGTTTCCATTATGTTGTTTTCCGTTGATGATATTCATTTTTTATATTGTTCACTTTCTTTCCCATATACAAGTGCGGGGAATGATGTATTACCGTAAAGCTTTGGAGCTTCAGGCCTTTCTTGACATGGCAAAGGATGAAGGTATATATATGGTTCAAGCCTGGTTTTGCAAGTGAAAATTGTCTTTCTTGTATACTTCAGAGCAAATCATCCTTTTAACTGTTATTTCATTCAACAGAATTAATGAAGGGTTACAAGGCTGCTGAATTAGAAAGTCAAGAACAATCAAGGAGTGAAAGATCACTATGGGCACAATGTCAGGCTGCAGCTGATATGAAATTCACATATGTAGTGTCATGTCAGCAGTATGGAATTCACAAACGATCCGGTGATGCCCGTGCAAAGGACATTTTAAGGCTAATGACAACGTGTGTTCATTTTTGGCCTTTTTATTTCTTTATTACGACTCTTTCTGTCTTCTGTTACTCTTGGATTTATTTCCATTCTTTGTTTCAGGTACCCATCTCTTCGTGTAGCTTATATTGATGAAGTAGAAGAAACTAGCCAAGACAAATTGAAGAAGATTGAGAAGGTTTATTATTCAGCTCTTGTGAAAGCTGCTCCCCCGACAAAACCTATGGATTCTTCAGAGCCAATTCAAAACTTAGACCAGGTACATACCGTAAAAAAGTTGGATCTTGTTCAAGTTTTAATGTCGTAACTAACTGGAAAAATAAAAGTCCATGGCAATCTTTCAAAAAGCTAGATCTTGATGATGTGCTATAGAGGTTTTTAGTGTATTGCTAGTCCACTGTGCATCAACTAAACTTTTAGAATGTGCAATTGTTTCGAGACTTTCTTCTATTACTTAAACTTGCATTCTTGAGCTGGAATCTCCTTCATTTCTTAACCTATATAGCACTTGCTGTGTTACTGAAATAAATAGAACTCGGAACTCTGGTAGACTCTGCAATAACAGGAAAAACCATTTATGTTTCATTCTTTGTGGCCAACTTGATAAGTTCTGTTGCCGAAATATTTTCATTGTTGCAACAAAAAATACGAAGGTGTCCCTCTAGATCAATACTCTAATAATCTTTTTTTCTTTACTGAAAAGCAACAAAAGCATTGATCGTTTGTTTGACTTGCCAAAATGTCATCATTGGCATTATGCATAAAGATACATGGAGTTTCGACAAACATAATTCTGCATGTGGGTACATGCTTCCTTGAATTATTTGAGGCAATTACTTGTTGCATTTCTGTACAGGTTGTTTATCGCATCAAGCTTCCTGGACCTGCAAGATTAGGCGAGGGTAAGCCAGAAAATCAAAACCATGCCATTATTTTCACTCGTGGTGAAGGCTTGCAGACTATAGACATGAATCAGGTATTGTATCTTCTCAAGATGTTATTATACAGAAAACACACAAATCTAAGAGGAGCTTATTTGATAAATGTCTATGTATAGGATAATTATATGGAAGAGGCCTTCAAAATGAGAAATTTGCTCCAGGAATTTCTTAAAAGGCATGGTGGTGTAAGACTCCCGACAATACTTGGAGTTAGGGAGCATATATTCACTGGCAGGTACCAATGTGTATTGTTGTAGATATTTTTGGAGTCATGTTTAGATTTTCTAATATCAGTGTGTTCATGTCCTGTGCAGTGTTTCATCGCTTGCATGGTTTATGTCAAATCAGGAGACCAGTTTTGTGACTATTGGCCAAAGATTATTGGCCAACCCTTTGAGGTACAGTTCTATTTCAGTTACTCCAGTAAATTTCCTGTTCATACTTCTTAGTCATGCTATTATTAATGTTTAAATTCTATATATTTTCTGAAGTTTTCGTCTCTTCTTCTTCAGAGTAAGGTTTCACTATGGTCATCCAGATGTCTTTGACAGACTCTTTCATATAACAAGAGGGGGAGTGAGCAAAGCTTCAAAAGTTATCAATTTAAGCGAGGACATATTTGCAGGCATTGTTCACTGTTATTGGTATTTGTATATATGAATATACTCCTTTTCCTTTGCTTCATGTTTCCACTGTCATCAGGTTTCAATTCTACACTACGTGAAGGAAGTGTCACTCACCATGAATATATTCAAGTTGGTAAAGGGAGGGATGTTGGCCTTAATCAAATATCTATGTTTGAGGCAAAGATTGCCGATGGGAATGGTGAACAGACGTTAAGTCGTGACATATACAGACTCGGACATCGATTTGATTTTTTCCGGATGCTGTCATGTTATTTCACTACAGTTGGTTTCTATTTCAGTACTTTGGTATGTATGAAATATGCTTGTTTACCTTTTATGCCATTCCAATTCCTTATGCTAATCGTAGCCTCTTGTTGGTCTAGCACAGTTAACTGTATTCACCGTCTATGCTTTTCTTTATGGCCGCCTTTATCTAGTCCTTAGTGGACTTGAAGAAAGACTCAGTACTCAGCGAGCTATTAGAGACAATAAACCCCTACAAGTAGCCCTTGCATCGCAGTCATTTGTGCAAATTGGATTCTTGATGGCCTTGCCTATGATGATGGAAATTGGCCTGGAAAGGGGATTCCGCAATGCATTGAGTGATTTCGTATTAATGCAGTTACAGCTGGCCACTGTGTTCTTTACATTTTCTCTTGGGACCAAGACCCACTATTTCGGAAGGACAATGCTTCATGGGGGTGCAGAATACCGAGGAACTGGTCGTAGTTTTGTGGTGTTTCATGCCAAATTTGCAGATAATTATAGAATGTATTCCCGCAGCCATTTTGTTAAAGGGATTGAGCTGATGATTCTCCTTCTTGTATTCCATATTTTGGGGCACACATATAGAGGAGTTGTTGCTTATGTCCTGATTACTATATCAATATGGTTCATGGTGGGGACATGGCTTTTCGCTCCTTTCTTCTTCAATCCATCAGGGTTTGAGTGGCAGAAGATTTTGGATGACTGGACAGATTGGAATAAGTGGATAAGTAATCGTGGAGGGATAGGCGTATCTGCTGAAAAGAGTTGGGAATCATGGTGGGAAAAGGAGCAAGAACATCTTCATTACACGGGAAAGCGTGGTATCATAGTGGAGATATTGTTGGCTTTGCGCTTTTTCATCTTTCAATATGGCCTCGTTTATCATCTGAGCATTCTTGATAATACTAGTTTCCTGGTATAACTTGCATATGAGCCGTTCCTTCATAACTTTTATATTTCACTCGGTTGATAGCAATGGGTTTTTAAACAACTGTCACTGGGATTACAGGTTTATGGCGTTTCATGGATCGTGATCCTTCTAATCCTATTATTAATGAAGGTGAGTTGAGGACTGTGTTCAAAACTCCAATCTTGTGTTCCAACTCTGTTTTTCCAGGATGAATTGATTTTATGTTGATACACAAGCTGCAATTAGTAGGAAAACTGTGTATGGTATCATTTGCTGAAAAATCTTACGCTGTGAGCATGATGTGATGTGATATGAGATCTCAGGAGCTCAGTTTGACTTTATTAGTGTGATGGTGCTGTTACAACCTTTGTTAGGTTTTGGTCAAGGTTGAAGAATTGTGATTTGCTTTATACAATAAAGCGAACTGCATTCTAAATTTCTATTAATGTTTTGAAGGCTATGTCCGTTGGAAGGAGACGGCTCAGTGCGAACTTCCAACTCTTGTTCCGACTGATTAAGGGGCTCATATTTTTGACGTTTGCCACGGTATTCATTTCTTTGGTAGCTTTCCTTCACATGAGCATCCGAGACATTATAGTCTGCATTCTTGCCTTCATGCCCACCGGATGGGGACTGCTGCTGGTTAGTGAATCCTGTTGCTATGTCTGGAATGTGCATCACTTATTTGGCTTGTACTGACGTTTTGTTGTGTTGTTGTACCAGATTGCACAAGCTATTAAGCCTCTAATTCAACGAGCGGGTATTTGGGGATCGGTCCGTACACTTGCTCGTGGCTATGAAACCGTGATGGGCTTACTTCTATTTACACCAGTTGCATTCTTGGCTTGGTTCCCATTTGTTTCAGAATTCCAAACGCGCATGCTATTCAACCAAGCCTTCAGCAGAGGTCTACAAATTTCCCGTATTCTTGGAGGACAGAGGAAAGACCGTTCGACCAGAAACAAAGAGTAATTTAAAGATCTGTCATTCAATCTGTTATACTCCTTGTACTTGATCAGATAAGAAATGCTTACCTGACGTGTTGTACATATGAAATGTATCTGACGTGTTGTACATATGAAATGTTTATGATATATGTGGGAAATGAAATCGAAGATGGGTTTGCATTTGGTAGATACTGCTAGTTACGCTCGACGTGACTACTTTGTTAATTACTTGTTCGAAGCTGCTCAGGATTACCTTGTGTTAGGGTCCCGAGTTTGTGATCGAGTTACCGGACGATGAGTCGGAGATTCTTCTTCCAACAAAGGGTTGTTACCTTTGTTCTTCCTCCTGGATCTACTTATAATTGGTAATTCAACACCGCTCGTCAAAGGGAGCTGCAACCATGAAACTTGTTGAGAGAGAGTTTCAAATCTATCGGTTTTTAATAAATTCGGCTTGCTTATTATTGCTAAATAACTCCCAGGAAATCTCCTTACAATAATGAAGAATAAAAGAACTAGGATTCTTAACTAAACAATGATTCATATTCATTACTCCTTTTTCTAATAAAACTCCTAAAGTCAAGAATTTCTAACTAAGCAAGGATTCAAATTTTTTAATAGATTCTCTTTCCTAATAAAACTCCTACTGCCATAACATAAGGAAGTAACAGAACATAATTGGAAATAACTAAAATTAGACCACCTCAGATTCCTTATTTTACACAGAATCAGTATCTTAGGTAGTAGTCTTTCTGCATCGTTCATATGTTTGACCCACAAATGCATCCGTAACATTACTCTCCTCCTCCCTAAAAAGTTTGTCCTCAAGCTTAAAGTCTGAAAAATGTCATTTTGAACTCCCAAGACATTAAACGAAGCGCTAATGTCGCCATGCTCACCTCGAAGATCCAATTTATAGGCATTGTCATTTATCTTTTCGAGAACTTGAAATGGGACATCACCTCTTGGATGTAGTTTTGTCCTTCGTTTATCAGGAAATCTTTCCTTGTGCATATGCACCCATTCCCAATCTCTGGGTTCAAATGATACAAATTTTCTTCCTTTATTAGCACTAGATGCATATTGCTTATTCTTTTTCTCAATATGTCGACGGGTCTGTTCATGAATCTTCCTTACCAAATCTGCTTTCTCTTCATCATCTGTATTAGATAATTCATAATACACTAACAGGCAAAGGAAGTAAATCCATAATAGTTAGTGGGTTAAATCCATACACAGTTTCAAATGGTGAAAAACCTGTAGAAGAATGAACATTTCTATTGTACGTAAATTCAACAAGAGGCAAGCATTCTTCCCAAGTGTGCAAATTTTTACTAATCACAGCACGCAACAAAATACCAAGAGTACGATTGACAACCTCAATCTGTCCATTCGTTTGTGGGTGATAAGCAGTCGAGTACAACAATTTAGTTCCTAACTTTGCCCGCAACACTTTCCAAAAAGAACTCAAAAATTTGACATCTCTATCACTAATTATGGTCTTTGGAATTTCATGCAGTCGAACAACTTCCTTAAAGAACAAGTTTGCAATATGAGATGCATCATTGGTTTTATGACAAGAAATGAAATGAGATATTTTAGAAAACTTGTTAACAACCACAAAAATTGAATCTTTACCATATGTAGACCTAGGCAAACCTAAAATGAAGTCCATAGAAATATGTTCCCAAGGTGTACTAGCTACAGGCAATGATGTGTATAATCCATGAGGCATAACTTTAGATTTAGCTTATTTGCATTGAACACAATTTGCACAAACACGTTCTACATCCCTACGCATATGCGGCCAAAAGAAATGATCATGCAAAATGTCCAATGTTTTCTGTACATCGAAATGGCCTATTAAACCTCCGCTATGAGACTATCTAACGAATAATTCACTCAAAGAACAATTTGGGACACAGAGTCTATTTTTCCTAAACAAAAACCCATCATGGTGATAAAACTTATTGAATGCAGCAGTTTCACAAGCATCATACACATTTCCATAATCATTATCAGCAGCATATCCTTGATATACTCAAATCCTAACAACTTACTACTCAGAGTAGAGATTAAAGCATACCTGCGAGATAGTGCATCAGCTACCACATTTTCTTTACCTTGCTTATATTGAATGACATATGGAAATGTCTCAATAAACTCAACCCATCTTTCATGCCTCCTATTCAACTTTCCTTGTCCTTTGAGATGCTTCAAGGACTCATGGTCAGTGTGGATGGCAAACTCCTTCAGCCACAAGTAATGTTGCCATGTTTCGAGCGCTCTCTCTAAAGCATACAATTCTTTATCATAGGTAGAATAATTTAGAATTGCTCCATTCAACTTGTCACTAAAATATGCCAAAGAACATTTCTCCTGCATTAACACAGCACCTATGCCTACTCCAGAAGTGTCACATTCAATTTCAAAAATTTTATCAAAATCAGGCAAAACAAACAAAGAAGTGGAATATAATTTATGAAGCAAGCAAAGAAGTGGAATATAATTTATCTTTTAGTAGCATGAATGCCTTTTCCTGTTCAGGACCCCACATAAATGCAACATTTTTCTTAATGGCCTTTGTAAGTGGTGCAGCTACAGTGTTAAAGTGTGGAACATGTTAAGTCAAAATGACTTTACATATATGATTTTGATGAGGAACAAATAATCACAAGAGAAAAACAGACGGACAAGAGAAAAGCAGACGGACAAATGAAAAGCAAACGGACAAATGAAAAACAGACGGACAAGAGAAAAGCAAACGGACAAATGAAAAGCAGACGGACAAGAGAAAAACAGACGGACAAATAAAAAGCAGACGGACAAATGAAAAGCAGACGGACAAATGAAAAACAGACGGACAAGAGAAAAGCAGACGAAGAATAAAAAGCAGACGGAAGCCAAAAGCAGACGGAAACAAATCAAGATTCAGTTCGAGTTAGTTACAGAACTCAACTGAGTAACCGCTTTCTTTAAAGATTCAAGAAG
>JANVCQ010000009.1:29778505-29790010 GCA_025531925.1 Erythroxylum plowmanianum | reverse complement strand
TCCCACCAAACTATGGCATAGTCTGTAAATTCTACAGCTGCTAATTTGACCTTCTTTTCTTCTGAATAGTGATGACAATCAAACTCAAGCTCCACCTTTCTTTCGCACTCCAAATATTGGTCTGGATTACTTCGACCTTGAAAAGAAGGAATCTTCATTTTTATACTGCTCAGGTTTATATCAACTTCTTCCCTAGCTCTCAGTTCTCTTCTAGGCATGTCATCTCTTCTTCGACCTCTTGTCGTATACTCCCTAGTTTGATATCTATCCCACTCTTCTATGTTTGTTTCAGTTTCAACATCCTCAAATTCAGGTTGGTTGGTCGATGGTGGTCTTGGCCGACCTAGTTTTGGGGCCTTTAAACGTTCTAACCTCTCCCTATAGCTTTCAAATGTAAGATTCATTTGGGTCATTTGTTCTTGTAAAGCCTTTAAAGTTGTGGCTAGGTCTTCTAAATCCCTTTCGTTACCTACCTTAGACATTACAAAGTAACAAGAAAAAAAATGTAATAACGTTAGTTTTAAAAAAAACCTCACTCACTCCTTTACGTGTTTCACTCGAATAGATGATGATTCATTCGTATTTCGCTCTTTTTTTGGCTTTTCTTTTGATGTAAATCACTCTTGCCTTTTACCACTCTTGATTCTTTCCCGAAATTCTTTGCCAACCAAAATTTCAAACAAATCAAGGACAATCAAATTGAAAGTGACACTCTTACAAAAGAAAAATTAAAGAAATCAACAGGAACGAATAAGAGAGCAATGAAAAGTATCACGTACGGTTCAAGAACTAAAGAAATTCAAAGGATCGGAGGAGAAAATTTGTAATAGAAATTAGCTTTTCAAAGTTTCGTTGTTCAAGTTTCGAGAAATTCAAATTCAATTCAAGCAATAATGCAATATAATTTCTAGCAATCCACACAACTCTTTTTTTTCCTTCAATCACCAGATTTCACAAATTCCAACAAACTTCTTTCGTTAACAACTTACAATCACAGCAACACTTCGAGATAAACTACCCACAATCTCAGCAAATTACGATCAAAGAGTCAACAAAGCACTTTTTATTTTTTTTCAATTTTTCAAATTTTTTTGATTTTTTTTTATTTTTTCTAACTCTTTTTTTTCACAAGAGCAATCTTAACAAAAACTAACTACAAACACAACACAAAGTATGAATTGAAATAAAATTACGAAACAAGAACAACAAAGACGAGGTTAGCAAACGGCAATAGAACGATAACGATAAAACAAGGAGCGAAATAAACAATAGAAGGGAATCAAGGACAAAAGTAAATAGAAAATTAAAACAACAAAGAAACAAGAAGAACGAATGAAGACGATAAGAACAATGGATAGGAACTTGAAACCGAGCCAAAGTTCTGATACCAAATGACGCAGAACCCCTAGAATCGACTCGATTAGGAACTCCTTGATCGTTCAGATCAAAACCTCAACCCAAGAATTCAAAGTTGTCAGAAGATCCTTCGACGCCTTGACCCAAGATTAACAACGCAATCAAAAACCAAAACGCACAAAGATATCAAAAGAACGCCACAAGCAATCCGACTAATCACTTGATAAGTTCGTAAAATCAGTTTGTAGAGAATTTCAGGATTGAATCCCTCACAAAGTGACCTAGAACTATTCTCAATTTAATCTGCCCTATGAAGTGCATATAGACTACTTTTTAAAGTCTCAAAAAGTGGGCCAAAAAACGAAAAACCTAGCTAGAAAAAACAAAACGTCACTTAAGAGGTCGTAATAGTTTTTACTGCAGAACATCCTTTAGTAAATCAAGCATATCTTGGGCTACGGACCTCCAATTAAAGCGCATCTTATACCGTTGGAAAGCTAAGACAAAAATCTACAATTTCATATTGGGCAGTTGGGCAGATTCGGACTGAATCAATGTCAGAATTTCAGCCCAATTTAGAACACGTGAATAGTGTTATTGCCTTGATGTTATTGATTGTAACTTGATCTCCAAAGGCCTTTTCTTCATCAACCATGGTACATATAAGCACCACCAAAAGCTTCTCTAAGCCTCTTAGCATTAGCACGAGTAATCAGTCCTCATGGTTAACAGTTCATCCAATAGTTGACTTGTCTTTTGACTCTCTCTTGAGCTCACATGAGAATGCCATCTCACGATGTCCTTTGTCATAGATGGTCTTCATTCGTTGCTGTGCTTGTTGGAGTTCGGTGTGAATTGCAACTAAAGCTTCATCACGATTAAGAAGTGCTTGATCCACCACATCTACTCGAGAAGTTCTTGCAACATAGGAGGTCAAACTCAAAAGCTCCCTTCCATATACTATGTGAAATGGAGATGTTTTAAGGGCTATATGGAAGGACGTGTTGTAACAAAATTCAGCCCAAGGAATCCATTCTACCCACTTCTTAGGTTGGTCTCAAGCAAGGCAACGCAATTACATTTCAATGGTTCTATTAACCACCTCAGTCTACCCATCAGATTGTGGGTGATATGCGGAGGAGAAACTAAGATTGGTTCCGCATAAACGAAACAACTCCTTCCAAAACTACTTGTAAAAAGGGCATGTCGATCACTAACAATAGATTCAGGAATGCCATGTAGTCGCACAATATTTTCAAAGAATACCCTTGCAACGGTGCAAGCATTGTACGGATGTGCCAATGGAATAAAGAGAGCATATTTAAAGAATCGATCAACCACCACTAATAACACAGTTTTACCCAACGATTTTGGTAACCCGTCAATAAAATCCATTGATATATCTGACCAAACATGGTGAGGTAATTGTAACAGTTCCAGTAAACCAACTGGACTCAAATGTTCGACTTTATTACATTGGCAAACTAGGCATGCTACAACGTATTCCTTGATGGTGTTCTTCATGCCAGACCAACAAAAATCCTTGCAAATTCACTGCAATGTCTTCTCAACACCTTCGTGAGTGTTATCATGGATTCTTGATAATATATCATTGATCAAGGAAGAGGATGGTAATAGGTAAATGTGATCTCGAAAGAACACCATTTCATCATGCAAAGACCAACCCAGTTCTGATGTACCTTGCTCAATCTTGATTTAATTTCCAATAAAGTGGCTGAATCTTGAATCTCTGCTCAAATCTCATCGAACAAGACAACATGTGGTTAAGATATTGGGTACAATAGCCCACAATCTTCTTCACATCGTGATAAAGAGTCTGCTACAGTGTTCAACCGATCAGCCTTATATTCCACTCAAAAATTGAATCCCATTAACTTGCTAAGCCAGTGTTGTTTGGGGGATGTGGACAACTGTTATTTAAGTAGATACTTGAGACTAAAGTGATATGTTCGAATGATAAAAAAACAACCCCAAAGGTATGGTCTCCAATGTTAGACTGCCTTCACCAACCCGATTAATTCTCACTCATACACTGTAAGTTTAAGATGACGGTCTGCTAATTTCCTACTAAAGAAGGCAATGGGATGTCCCTTTTGTTGTAGGACTACTCCTATTCCTACACCAGACGCGTCACATTTAACTACAAACTCTTCCTCAAAATTATGTAAACTCAGCATTGGGGTAGCTATTAAGGCTTTCTTTAGCGCGTCAAAGGAGGCTCGAGCCGCATCATTCCATTGAAAGGCTTGTTTCTTTAACATATTTGTCAAGGGGGAAGCAATTTGACCATAATCCTTAATGAATTTTTGGTAATATCCTGTCAAACCTAAGAATCTACGCAAAGCTTTGATAGTTTGAGGTTGAGGCCAATCAGCAACCGCTTGAATTTTACTTGCATCGGTGGAAACACCTCCTGCTGATACCACATGGCCTAAATAGGAGACTTGTGGTTCTCCACACAAGCACTTTGACTTCTTAAGATAGAGATGATGGGCCTTCAATGGTTTAAAGATAGTTTGTAGATGCATCAAATGGCTCTCCCAAGAGTTGTTGTACATAAGGATATCGTCAAAAAAAAGCACAAATTGATGTAAATGGGGTCGAAATACCTATAATTGGTAATCCAACACAGCTCGTTAAAGGGAATTGCAACTTGAAACTCGTTGAGAGGGAGTTTCAGATCTCTGGGTTTTTAATAAATTCTACTTGCTTATTATTGTTGAATAACTCCCTGTTTATAGGGAAATCTCCTTACAATAATGAAGAATAAAAGAACTAGAATTCCTAAATAAATAATGATTCAGATTCCTTAATAGACTCCCTTTCCTAATAAAACTCCTACTACCAACTAGAATTCCTAACTAAGCAAGGATTCAAATTCCTTAATAGACTCCGTTTCCTAATAAAACTCCTACTGCTATAAAATAAGGAAGTAACAGAACAAAACTGGAAATAACTAAAATTAGACCACCTAGTATTCCTTATTTCATACGGAATCAGTATCTTAGATAGTAGTCTTTCTGCGTCGTTCATATGTTTATCCCACAAATGCATCTGCAACACCTTGTCTTCTTCTTTTCTTCTTGAAAATTTTGGTGCTGGTGAGAAAATCTCGATGCGGCTGCAAAATTGTGGAAGTTTGCATTTCCAAGTAGTTGTATTCTTGCTGTTGCAAATGACTTCTTGTTGTGAATTGCTTCTCTTCTTATTGAGCGATCTGTAGTGGTTTATTCCATGGATTCACAGGTTTAGGAAGTAGAAGGAATCAATGGATCCTTGGAGTTTTCAGGTTGAGGCTTTGGTTTTGCAGATTTCTTGGATTTATTTGAAAGAGGGTGAATGTGTTGTTTGATCAAAGGATAATTCATCTTGAATACTTTAGTCTACGTTATTCTTAATAAGAGTGAGTAAGGAGACTGGAAAACATAAGTGAAAAAGAGCATTCAAAGTAATGTTTGGAAAGTTTAGATCTACAACATGATTCTAAAGGCGATAGATCATCTGATTATGTATTGTAGCCACACCTTTACAGATCTTATCCATAGGCCTCAGGGATCGAACTTATTTCAATCCGTACATAAAGATCAAAATTGTGTTCGAGCTTACACAGATACCTCCACCATATGGAGCCACTACGGGACCCCGAGGAGCATACAGAAAAAAAGACACCAAACCAAGGGTACTTTGTACCAAGCAGACCTTTAAGATAACCAAAAACCAACAAGGATTAACAATAGTTTAGGTTTCAATTATGATGGCCGAGTATACTATCTCTTTCTCTCTACAGGCATACAACTCAAGACTTTCCTCTTAGAAACCCTAAACTCTCCAATCTTTTCCCGTTAAACTATGATCTTAATCAGGATTTATTCTATATAGTCTCAAATTGTCTTAGACGTTCTGATATATAGGATCCTCACAATGAGGCAAGTATAGAGCATACTTGTCTTTTATGAATGACTAATAGGCTACATCATTCAAGACTTAGCGCCTGTTTAGTTGAGCTTTTGTAAGGTGAATAAGCACTTTTTTCCACTGCAAAAGTTTTTCTTAAGAAAAATGAGTATTTGGCTGTAAAATAAAAAGGCACTTATTTAGTTGATATAGCTTTTTTGATAGTTAAAATATAGTTTTTTTAAGAAACTCAAATTTGGAGCTTCTCAAAAAAATACTTTTTCAGATAGATTTTTCATATCAATCAATGAGCCTATTTTTAGTCATTTTTACCTTATGTTTTACATATAATTTTCACAATACCCACAAATACATCTTCACATTTATTTTGATATTTATATAATATTATTTGACTTTTTTTATATGTTTTAATATTTATTTTTATATTAGTTTTACTTATGTTATAATCCATATAAACGATTTGGCCAGATATATTTTTATTTATGTTTCATATGATTTAAAATTATATAATAATTAATATATTGTGCTTTTCATAATGTTTAATATATTTTAAATAATATTTAAATGCATAAATAATTTTTATTACAAAATAAAATATAGTTAAAATTAAAAGTACTTTTTATTTTTATGTTGTTAAACAATCAATTATATGAAGCTCTTCCAAAAAAGTTCTTTTTTAAATGACAGTCAAACAATCAACTGGTTTCTTAGAAAAGCTATTCTTAGAAAAGTTCTACTCACAAAAGCTCTACTGATATAAATTCATCCAAACAGGAACTTAAGCTTTCAAGAGAGAATAAGTTTACAGAGAAGCCATGAAAGCAAACACACTCAAAACTTTCATTCATCTCAAACTTAATTGATTTCAACCTCTAAACAAAATCTGATTACAATGATAGACAAAACTTGCCTTAATATGTAAAGCAAGGGAATACAAACAGACTACTTTAGATAGGGAATATGTTCCCTAGTATAATCATCAAAATTTTAAAAAAGAAGATGCCCTAAGTACAATCTTACACACCTTTTAAAAAGCATTTTTTAAAAAGTAAACAGTAAAAATATTCTTAAAGGATAAGAAAGAATCTTGGAAAGTCGGTGTGGACCTCAAAGATTCCAAATAATTTAGAGAGGAGCAGAAAGTGAATGTGGACCACCACTATCAGTGTCTGAGTTACTTAGGTCACAATCCATTTGATCTAAAGTATAGATGAAATGCTCCACTTCTGAATCTGTCATAATTGAAAGCTATAAAAATTGGATATCCTGGATTGAATCTTGGATCGTGGGCTCAACAGTGATGGATTGTGGTTCTGTCCATCTTGTGCAAAGCCTGGTGTACAAGGTATTTCACCAGCCATGATATTAAAACTGTAGTAGTTAATTGGGCCAACAAAAGTCCAATAGCTAGAAGATGGAGAGATGGGTTGTGAAAGTTGAAAATCCCCTAGATACGGGCCTAAAGAGGTGCATATTGTGGAATATGCCCGAGATGGTTGATGATTGAGAACATCCAAAAATTTGTAAGGACGATGAATCAGAAAGATGGCATAAGCATTATGATCAGTTAATGGAGTATCCTAGAGTCAACGTTGCGTAAGAATTTGGGACATTTGAATTCTCCTTTTGGGAAGAGGCTGGAACCATTTAAGGAAAGTCTAGAGCAAAGAATGAGCATTGGTGGGATCAGAAAGATGTCAGTAGATATGTAGAGGAGAGAGAGAAACAGGATTGGCATATTGAGTAGATAAAGCTTATAAATGCCAAAATGCAGGTTTAAGAAAGATTATCATAGAGATGATAAAGCACTTCGTATGGTGACACAAAATAAAATAGATCAGGGTGTGGAGAAACATGAAGATGAAGAAGAGTAAGATGGAGATAATAAAAAAGACTTTTGTGAAGAAGAGACATAACCTTAGAGAAGGTAGTAAAAAGGGTTTTAGTGATGGGAGGAAATGTTTTTTGAGTTTTAGCATATTGGGGAAACTCCATAAGAAAGGAATTGAATGCTGAAGAGAAGATGAAAAAAACTTATGTATATATTGGGGGTTGTGAGGAAGGGCGAAGAGATATAAAAAGAATCAGAAGTGTTGTGGAAGCAAGTGCCAGTATGAAAGGAATCTTATTTTGGGTGCACGACCATAGTAGTGATCACGATATCGATTGTTAGAAAGATTTTCATCTAATGGATGTTGACATATTTGTTGTTTCTGCAGTAAGTGATGAATGGCCTTGGTTTGTTTCGAACTCCAAGATTGTGGATTATTTCTCAGCAACTTGGATAAGGATCAGGTGTAATCTTTCATATGTGGAATGAAATCTCTAATGTAATTAACAATCTGTAGGAATTGTTGAATTTGTTTAACAATGAGATTATCATCTGGAAAGTGTAATAACTCTTGAGCTATATGTGAACCTGGTTGATAAAATCCATCCTTAAACTGCATACCCAAGAATTTAATTTCATTACTTCCAATGAGACATTTTTTTTCCAAAAACATAATGCCATACTGTTTAGTAAGATCCAAGAATGTCTAGAGAAGGGCCTTATGTTCTTCTTAGGTCTTTGACTTTAGTAAAATGTTGTCAATATATATCAACGCATTGTGGAGTATGGCCTCAAAGATCTTTGTCATTGCTCCTTGGAACAGTGATAGAGCAACTTTAAGTCCAAATGACATAACGGTCCATTGGTAATGTGCATTAGGAATGCAAAATGTTGTCTTGTAATGCTCCTTTGGGTCAATATTTAATTGCCAAAAGCTTGCTTTCAAGTCAAACTTTGAAAAGATAACAGCTTCCATAAGGAATTGTACCTGTGTACTGATCTTTGGAAAAGGAAACTTATCATCTTGCAGAAATGCATTGAGAGGCTTGTGATCAATTATCAATCTCTTTTTACCCCTCTTTTGTTCATAACTTGTATTACTGTAAAAAGCCTGATAAGCCCAATTAGACTTTACGGGCTAGATGAGTCCTTGTTGAAGGAGAATAGCACACTCTTCTTGTGCTAACTTAAGATCATCAAGGTTCATCCCAAGATGTGTCTCCTTTGTTGGATTATTATCCTCATTAGTCTTAAAGGGAAGATGAATAAAGAATTCAACATTTTTTCATAGAGACTTGGGATGAGAGAATTGTGCATGAGATTCAGGACAATAGTTCAACAACATATCTCTTAGGGCTCCATATGGTGGAGGTATCTATGTAAGCTCGAACACATTTTTGATCTCTGTGTACAAACTGAAATAAGCTCGATGCCTGAGGCTTATGGCTAAGATCTATATAGGTGAGACTTTATTGTATGACTTCTAAGTACTTTAGTCTTCACAAGATCAGGATTCAATTCTTTCCACACTGTATATTATGGAAAGAATCAAATCCTTATCTTTGTCTTTGTGATAAGCGCAATCTTAAATGAATTACCATCAACAGCAATAAAATATTCGTCATGAGAAGTCCAAACTTCAGGAGGTAAAATATTAGGCTTCATGATTGTTCTGTTAGATCCAGTATCTATAAACCCAATAGCCTTGATGGGTCTATTATATTTATCCTATCGAAGAAGTTGGATATGGACATATGGACGAGAAACTTTAACTAGTTGAGGATCCAGCTTTAGGCATGTCTACTATAACAAGTAAAGAGAATCATCTTCAGAAGAGACTGAATAGTCAGATGATTTGTAATCAGAGGACGTAACAGAAACAACAAACTTTGTATCCTCGTCTTCATTTAACTATTCCTCAATAATATCTTCAAGGTTATCAGAGGAATGAATAGGTAGAATTGACTGAATAGATTCCAATAATCTGATATCCTTTTTGCTTTTGTGAGAACATTTTCATGCAAAATGTCTTGGTTGTCCACAAAGAAAACATCTATTAGCCTTTTGAGATTGAGGAGGTTTTCGCTTAAAGAAACAAACAAATATCTTTTTCTTCCCATTTTTACTAAAGGTTGTCCTTAAGGGCTTGTAGCCTTCTTTAGGAGGTATGTGGGATCTGTGGAACTTCTTACTCTTATAGTAGAGCTTCCTGTGATGATGTTTTTTCTTGTTACCACAGTCACAGTCTATCTTCTCCTTGCACTTGATTTTTAGATAAGGCTTCTTGCAAGCCTTTTGAATGATAGGACCACCTTTGATCATATTCTTGAAGAAAGCTTGTTGATCACAGAGTTTATCCAGCAAGGATAGACCAAGATAATAAATTTCTCCAAGAGTAATATATGTCATATTTCTTCATAAAGCCACACTAGTTCGTTGCAATTCCTGTTGCAATTTATCTGGCAAGGATGAGATGAAGGTGTAACGGAGATTCATGACATTTGATCCGTTGAGAAGATAGTTTCTTTCTGTCATACATTGAAAATGCTTATGAAGATCACGTTTATTAAGTGAATGACATTTCATCTCAAAATATTCTTCACAAATTTGCTTGTCAATGAGTTGGAAGTCACCTATAAATTCTTTATGGATAAGACCGAGAAGAATACTTGCAGAAGTGACTAGGATGTGCTGTAAGCGTCTGTAGTTGTCAATATTTTGCCACTATTATCTTAAAGTACCAGTGAAGCGAGAAGTGAACTTAGACAAAATATCTCATAAGGAGTATTAGGTTGAGTCATTTGCAAATCTAGTCATGTTCCAAATTTATGAAGACTTTCTCTCCAATTTTTAGGAGGAAGGTCATAAAATGTAAACCAGGAACCTGATGTAGGTTTGGTTGGTTGTACTAGAACTTCTGATGGTGATGATCTGAATGGTTCAAGGTCTATAGAACCTATAGAGTCAACATCACTGATATTTGGATTGATTTTAGTATGTTAAGGCGTTGTCATCATGACCTGAGCTAGATCAGATAGATTAGCAAACTGTTCAAAGGAATCTACATATGACTCAAAAATTGGTTCTAAGACTTCAGAAGATTGTTTAGAAGTAATGGTTTGCTCAGATTGTTTATATACTTAGAGAATTCATGGGTAACGTTCACTATAGGTTGTGGAACTTCTAGAACCTCAATAGGTGCGAGAGTTGCTATGAACTTACGTGCTTTATCTTTGGCTGAAGAGGAAGTAGGCTGAGCTTTTGGTGGAGATGTAGGTGGTGTTTTGATCTGCAGTGGTTTATTCTATAGATTCACAAGTTTAGAATGTGAAGTAGAAGAAATCGATGGATCTTTAGATTTTTCAGGATGAGGCTTTGATTTTGCAGATTTATTGGGTTTATTTAAAAGAGGATGAATGCGTTGTCTAATCAAAGGATAATTCATCTTGAAGACTTTTTCATAATCAGTAGCGTTTGGATAAGTAGGAGAAACATACATGGGTTGAGCAACTAGATAAGTAGGAGGATAAGCTCCATAAACAGTTATAGATTGTTCAGCATGCATGTCAGCTTCCATACGTTGAAGTACTTCTTTTACCTATCTAAATTCTTACTCCTTGACTGTAAAGTCTGGTCCAAAATACTGTGATGCAATATAATGGTGAAGATCAGCATTATGTTGTCTCATTTGATCTTTGAAAGATTTGTACAACTTTTGGATATGTGAAGAAACAACATCTACTCGTTGAGAAATAGAGTGATTATGTTGATTGATTCCATCCAGCTTATAATAAATAATTCTTAGAACTTTGTGTTGTGTTACTACGTTGTTGGTATGCCAGTTGAGAACTTCATCAATAGGATTATAAACAAAAGTTCCTTGAGATGTCATTCTTATGACTCAAACATAAGGGTTAGAGATAACCCTATCGGACTGTTTGGTTTAAAGGAATAGCTATTCTATTCCATAGCTATTCCTAACATATTATTAATTCTATGTTTGGTTAGAAACCAAACCCAGAATAGCTATGCATCAGGAAAATCTATTCTTAAATTTTGAGGAATACACAAAACTCATCTCTACCTATCTTTAACTTTTCCAAGAATAACTATTCCAATAGAAGACAACTTTATCCTTCTCACAAATAATAATAATAATAATAATAATAATAATAAAATAATTAATTTCAGAAAATAAAATTAATAATAAAAAATAATAATATTAATAATAATAAGAATAATAATACCTAGAAAATTTATAACAATTATTAATAATAATAACAATAATTAATAATTAATAATAACAACAATATAATAATAAGTAAAAAATTTATAATAATAATTAATAATATTAATAAAAAAATTAATAATAATAAGTACAA